>JAJOOO010013483.1:0-36830 GCA_029582685.1 Solanum piurae | reverse complement strand
TGCGAAGTAATAACTAAGCCAAACATCGATTATGATGTTTAATATGAGGTAAAGGTAAGGGTTAGTAAATTATACACACGTAGCCGGACCAAGGTGCGGGGTGAAATTCTCTAGATGTCGGACCAAGGATTTAGAGATACCTAACTTATCACTTTGCATGTAGTACCGATTGGAGTTTTATAAGCGGTGCAATGTGCTCATAGTGCGTCATCCAACTTTTGCGACCAATCAATTCGATTTGCATTCACTGTCTTTGTCAAAATTCCTTTGATCTCCTGGTTTGACACTTCAACTTGGCCACTTGTTTGGGGATGGTACGGTGTTGCCACTTTGTGCTTAATCCCATACTTACTCAATGCAGTTGAGAACCATTTGTTACAGAAATATGATTCCCCATCGCTAATAATAGCTCACGGAGTCCCAAATCTTGCAAAAATGTATCGCTTCAAGAATTGAACAACACTTTTTCCCTCATTATTTGAAAGAGCAACAGCTTCTACCCATTTAGACACATAATCCACATCCACCAAGATGTATTTGTTGCCAAATGAGCTAACAAATAGGCCCATAAAATTGATTCCCCATACATCAAATAGCTTTACTTCTAGAATGGGTGTTAGAGGCAACTCGTGCTTTTTGGACACACCACCTTGCTTTTGACATTGTGGGCACCTCTTAACAAATGCGCATCTTTGTAAAGAGACGGACAGTAATACCCACTTTGTAGCACCTTAGCTGCTGTCAGAACACCACCATGATGCCCTCCCTCTGGTGAAGCGTGACAAGCGTGCAGGATTTCCCTAGCCTCCTCTTCTGGGACACATCTTCTGATGATGTGGTCAGCACACTGTCTAAACAAATATGGCTCATCCCACGAATATTTCTTTACATCGAATAAGAACTTCTTATGTTGGTAAAAGTTCAGTTCATCCGGTATTAATCCGCACACCAAATAATTTGCAAAATCAGCATACCACGGGGGTTGTGTGAGGTTCACTGTGAATATCTGCTCATCAGGAAAAACATCTTTTATGTCGATCTCTGGCTCGCCTTTATCCCTACCTTCCAATCTCTATAAGTGATCAGCCACTTGATTTTCACAACCCCTTCTATCCTTAACCCCAAAATTGAATTCTTGCAATAAAAGCACCCACCTGATCAACCTGGGTTTTGTGTCTTTCTTTGCCATTAGATAATGCAAAGCAGCGTGATCAGTGTGAATAATAACCTTACTACCTAGCAAGTATGCATGAAACTTTTCAAATGCATAGACCACAGTGAGTAACTCTGTGTAGCTACATTGAGCACTGTTTAACATTTTACCTGCGTAGTAAATGGGATGAAACAGTTTGTTATGTTTCTGACCCAACACTACACCCAATGTTGTGCCGCTTGCATCACACATTACTTCAAATGGCTCTGACCAATCAGGACTAATGATGATTGGGGTGGAAATTAGCTTATCTTTCAGGCATTTGAAAGCTTCCATACAAGAATCATCAAAGTTGAATGTTACCTCTTTTTCCAAAAGTTTTCATAAAGGAATTGCAATCTTTGAGAAGTCTTTGATGAACCTCCTATAAAATCCAGAATGTCCTAGGAAACTTAGAACTCCCATTATGGAAATTGGAGGTGGTAATTTCTCGATTACGTCGATTTTTTCTTTGTCGACTTCCAGCCCCTGTTGCGATATTTTGTGACCAAGCACAATTCCTTCCTTAACCACGAAATGACACTTTTCCCAATTTAAGACTAAATTGGTTTCGACACATCTTTGAAGCACTTTTCCCAAGTGCTCTAAGCATTCTGCAAATGAGTCACCCACGACTGAGATAGATAGCATGCAACGTTGAAATGTAGCCGGGGAATTACATAATCTGAATGGCATTCGTTTGAAGGCGAAAGTACCATATGGACATGTGAAGGTTGTTTTCTCTTGATCCTCCAGAGCAATGGAGATTTGGTTATAGCCTGAGTACCCATCCAAAAAGCAATACCATCCTCTCTCGAATATTCGGTCAAACATTTGATCCATAAAGGGCATGGGAAAATGATCCCTTTTAGTCTATGAGTTTAACTTCCGGTAGTCCATGCAAACTCTCCGTCTTTTCACCGGTCATAAAGATACAAGCTCTCCCTTTTCATTAGAGACAACCGTGACCCCTCCTTTTTTCGGTACACACTACACCTGACTAACCCATTTTTTGTCTGCAATCGGGTAGATTACTCCTGCGTCCAACCACTTTATTATCTCCTTTTTCACTACCTCTTGGATTAGTGGGTTTAATCTTCGCTGATGATCAACACTCGGTTTACAATCACTGTCAAGTTGAATTTTATGTGTGCAAATGCCTGGAGGAATCCCCACTATATCAGCGATCGTCCAACCGATGGCTTTTATATACCTTTTTAGAACTTCAAGGAGCAATTTTACTTGCCAATCAAGTAAGTCAGCCGTAATAATCACCGGCAAGGTGTTATTTTCTCCTAAGAAATAGTATTGGAGATGCGAAGGTAATACCTTAAGTTCGAGACTTGGTGGTTCTTCGGTTGACGGTTTGGCAGGAGGGCTCTCTCGATTTTTCAAGTCGATGTTCAATTTCATTGGAGTCTTTGTGAATTCCCCTTTACTTGAAAATGCGGCTACCACTTCATCTTGAACCTGAACCTCGAACTCTTCATCGTTAGCCCACACAACTTCAAGGGGTTCTTTGCTACACATTAAATGACTCACACTGGCCACAGCCTCGTCAGTCACATCATCAGCTGAGATTACATGAATATCACTCGGGTGTTTCATTGATTTGTACACGTCAAAGGTGACTTCATCATCGTTGACCTAAAATTTCAATTCCTCACTCGCGACATCCACCATCGCTCTCCCAGTTGCCAAGAATGGTCTTCCCAAGAATATAAAAATTTTGGCATCTATGTCACAGTCGAGTATGACAAAATCAGCAGGAAAAATGAATTTGTCAACCTTAACAATAATGTCATAAAGTATCCCCACAGGATATTTGATCGATCTGTCAGCCATCAGGAGTCTCATAGTTGTTGCATGCGGTTCACCCAACCCGAGTTGTTTATAAATAGCATACGACATCATATTGATACTTGCTCCCAGATCACATAAGGATTTTGCGAACTTGAGCATGCCTATTGTGCACGAGATGGTGAATGCCCCCGGATCATCTTTTTTTTTTATCAACTCCTTCGACATAATCGCACTACAACTGTGAGAAACTTCGATCGTCTTAAAATCCAAGCTCCTCATTCTTGTGACTAACTCTTTCTTGAATTTGGCGTAACCCGACTTTTCTAATAATGCTTCAACGAGAGGTAGATTAATCTATAAGGTTTTCAATACCGATAGAAACTTTTTAAACCTTTCATCCTCATTCTTATTTTTGAGGCGTTGAGGAAATGGAAGAGGTATCTTCGGTAGAGATTGCTTGCTGTTTAGGTATGGTTTGTGTTTCTCCACATTAATTTGCGGTTCCTTTATGATGTCTTGTGGGATGGTTATTTCTTTGGCCTCCACATCATTGCTTGCAGTTGGTAAGTGAACTTCCTCATTTCTTTTCATATAACCTTTTACTTTTTTT
The DNA here is from genome assembly GCA_029582685.1 of Solanum piurae. Classification (NCBI taxonomy): domain Eukaryota; kingdom Viridiplantae; phylum Streptophyta; class Magnoliopsida; order Solanales; family Solanaceae; genus Solanum; species Solanum piurae. The sequence goes on along the minus strand of JAJOOO010013483.1, from coordinate 33,225 downwards.
CCTCTCCGAGTGACAACGGTCAGCCCCATATCTTCATCATCAGTTTCATTTTTTTGTTTCAATTGTATTGTAAGTAAACTCAATTGTCCTTCAAGGATTTTGATTGCATCTGCGTGTGAGTTCACTTTATTGTTCAAGGATGAGAAATCGTCTTTCATTCCCTTCAATAAATCGTCCGAGCCTTCAACTTTGTCAAGGATGCGTGAAAGCAAAGCATTCACACGGGGACCACTTGCACTCCCCTTTGATTTTGGGCTCTCACTTGAGTGAGTTCGATTCTCTTTGTATTCATCCTCTTTTCGCCAATAATCACTCTTCTCGGGTAAATCTTGTTAACATTTCCTTTGCTCAACTTCTTTATAATGGTTCCAACCTTGATTTCCACCTCGCTACCAATACCGTGGGTAGAAATCCCCCTCACCTCTTTTGGAATTCCAACATTGATTCTCCCCAAGATATTCCTCAACTATGAACACTCAACAGGTTCCATTTATATGCTCCTGTAAAACTTCCATTTGATTCAACATCTTCTTGATGTTTTCATCCCTCTCTTTCTTTTTATCCAATTGCTCTTGTGTTAGTCTAAAGTGGAATGGGGAAACATGATCAGCTTTTGTATACCACACTTGATTTATCTAGTCATGTCGTCTATAAGAAATGAAGCCACCTCAAATGTTTGTAGCATTAATCCTCCTCGTACCAACTGATCAGCCACTCCTTTATTAACAGAATCAAGGCTCCGGTAGAAATATTGGAGCAACAAATCGGTTGGTAGCCCATAAGTTGGGAATTTAAGTAAGAGCTTCTTGAATCTCAGTCATGCTTCATGGAGTGGTTCCCCTTCTCTTTGTTTGAACCCTTGAATTTCATCTCTAAGCTTCATCTTTTTTATGGAGGAAAGAATCTTGTGTTGAATGCTATGACCAGCTCCTCCCATGATGTGATGGAATTTTTTTTAACTCAATTAACCACTTGCTTGCTTCTCCTTTCAAAGATAATGGGAACAACCGCAGCCGAATTGACTCTTGTGACACACCTTTGAATGAAAAAGGGCTGCAAACCTCTGTAAAGCTTATCACGTGCGCGGATCTTCGTGATCAAACCCTCCATACAGTCCTCTCATTTGGAGAAGATGAAGAGTTGTACTAGTGACTTCAAACAATGCATTCTCATGAGTTTGAGGGATGTAAATTGCACCCATTCCTCTCGACTGGTCCGAATTATAGACACTATTTACATCATTTATACCGTCTCGATGACCAACTTGACTGTCATTCATTTCTTCCTCATGCATGTTCATCTTTCCTGTTGTAAGCACAAGCACGTGAAACAAAACTGAAGATGAAGTAAGTAAACTACAACTAAGAAGAACAAAAAATTTACTTAACTAAAAATTCTCAAATAACACCATTCCCCGGCAGCGGCGCCATTTTGATGTTTGTGTAATCAAGACACAACTTCGAATATAAGTGTCAACGCTCGTGCAATGGTATAATAACCCGACCAAGGGTTGGGGTCGAGTCCCAAGGGAGTGGTGGTGAAAAATAATAGAAAAATAAAATTTAGTTCTAATTAGTCATAGCTAAAAACATTGTCGAATATAAACATATTAAATAAAGGGGGCGACGCAAGTGTCAATTATCAATGGGGATTTTTCACAAGTAAACAAACACAGTGAAAATAAAGAAAGATATTAATATGGAGACTGGATTCTTGGGGTGTGATACGAATACGGGATAGACTAAATCATTGGGTACATACTTTTGGTAGCAAATTCATTGAATATTTGTGACTAGGCAAGACTATAGTGGGGTAAATTCTCTATCGAGCAACTTACCCCGAATCAACCCTGTTTCTCTCGAACAACGGGTTGCCGCTTTTAAGCACAACCTCCGCCTTAGCCCACTCACTCTCTCGAGCTGACTGTGTGGGAATGAGACTAGGGTTCACTCTCTCGAGCTGAACCTCATATCGACCCACTCCCATCGGCTATCAATTTAGTAGTCTTAGTTTTACGTCCTCTCTCTCGAGCAGGTCGAAAACACAAAGGTGAAATCGTATTTGGAACTACAATTTCATTAAGTTCCACCACAACTACTAAACAAAATCATATCAAAACAACAAATAAACTATCACCAAGCAAGACCCAACAACTAATCTAACCCATATTCACAAAATCACACCTCAAGAATTGGGGTTTTAGCTAGACATGCTAAAGAGATAGAAATTTATATCAATATGAGTTTGCATTCAAATGGGTATGAAGATTTATGTCTCAAAACAAGTCAAGAGTGAAGAATCCACAAGACCCAAGTCCAAAATCTTGGAGTCGAAACCCTTTGAACCTTCAAGTTCTTCAAAACCCTCTCCAAACTTAGAACTCAAAAATATAAGCAAAATCTGAAAAATTACTATTCAAAGCTAAAAAATCCATACTAAAATAATAATTCTAAACAAGTATTTATCATTTTCAAAAATATGTGCTACAGCGGATCATTCGATGTCGTTAATCGATATCGTCGATCAACTAGGTGATCCACCCTTTTGTAGGTTTCATCGCTGTCTTACTCTATTCTTCAGCATTGTCCTGTTTGGATCATTGGGCAACATAGTACTACTTCACATAACTACTCGGCAACACACTGACTACTCCTTTTCTCCGTTGATTTGATCATTTCCTTCAGGGCTCAGCACACTGGAACAAAAGGCGATCTCCAGGCTCATCGACGACTCGCCAGCTGGAATAGGTGATCCTCAGGCCTTCATTTCTTCGTTCTTTCTGCCACTTTTGTTCCTTTTTGCTAAGTAGTGTCCATGCCTTCCCTCAAACTCCAAATACCTAAAACTTACGGGGTTTTATCATATATTGAGATAAAATATGCATTTGAGGATACTAATTCTATCAAAATAATAGCCCTAAATGAGTCTGATTCGTGGACTCATCATTTCGCTCGAACACCGAGTTGCCGCTTTAAGCACAGCCTCCGCCTTAGCCCACTCACTCTCTCGAGCTGAGTGTGTGGGAGAAGGACTAGGGTTCACTCTATCGAGCTGAACCTTATGTCGACCCAATCTCACCGACCATTAATTTAGTAATCTTAGTTTTACAACCTCTCTCGAGCAAGCTGAAAACACAAAGGTGAAATCATATTTGCAACTACAATTTCATTAAGTTCCATCACAACTACTAACCAAAATCACATTTACACAACAAATAAACCATGTACAAGCAAGACCCAATAGATAATCTAACCCATATTCACAAAATTACACCCCAAGAATTGAGGTTTTAGCTAGACATGTAAAAGAGATAAAAAGTTATACAATCTCAGTATCCATCAATGTGTATGCAAGATTAAGTCTTAAAACAAGTAAAGGGTGAAGAGTCCACAAGACCCAAATCCAAATTCTTGGAGTTCAAACCTTTTGAATCTTCAAGTTCTTCAAAAACCCTCTCCAAACTTAGAGAGAATATTCTCTCTCAAAATTGTATTCTAAACTTAATACAACTAAAACCTCACTGCTAAGAATGAAAATTGAACTAGTATTTATAGTTTTCGGAAAATATGTTGCGAAGGAGCCATTCAATACAGTTAGTCGGGATTGCCGATACACTCGGTGATCCACCCTTTGGTCTGCTTCATCGCCTTTCAGCTCTTGCCTTCAGCATCTTCGCGACCTGGATCATTGGGCGGTATAGTACTGCTTCACAGAACTGCTCGGCGACACGCCGACTTCTCCATTTCACCACTGATTTGATCTTTTCCTTCGGAGTCAGCACACTGGAACAAAAGGCGAGGATAAGACCTTTTGGAAACTTGCCGAACGGGTTCGGCGATTCTCGGATCTTCATTTCTTCATTCTTTCAGCTGCCTTTGTTCCTTTTTGCTAAGTAGTGTCCATGCTTTCCCTCAAACTCCAAATACTTGAAACTTAAGGGTTTTCATCAGATATTGAGACAAAATATGCATTTGAGGACACTAATTCTATCAAAACATAGCCCTAAATTAGTCCAATTTGTGGGATCATAAACACCCCCAATTTAAACTTTTGCTTGTCCTCAAGCAAACTCAAGTTTAGTCGTTCAAAAAGGATGTCTCGAACAGTGCTACACAAGACCCAATCATGAATGCACACAACAAGGCTCAATTTACTTTTGCAAAGATCAGATGTGCACTCAAAGATTCAAGTTTTGACTCACCAATATCAAAGAATCTCATGCTCTCAATACTTGCTTCAAATGCAAGTTCAAGCTCAACCAAAGTGTTAAAATTCCCTCACACAAGGAATTATTCCATATTCATACACAATGGTTTGTAATTTAAAGATTCGGAATAAAATGCAACGCTCACTCTCACAAAGAAGAACACAATGCATGCTTTCACCCATAGGTTTGCCCGTATTTTCCAATCAATATTTGTTTCAGCTTACTCAAGATCAAAAAGGTCTTTTCAAGGCTTGTAATGGGGCTGAGTGCAAAGGTATGTTCATTTAGGCTCCGTGACTTTCATCCTCATGAAATGTGGTGCTCACAACATTTCCTTTCCTATTCCTTCATCATTCTCTTTAGTGCTCATAAGTCATCCTATTATTCACTTTCCATGGATTGTTTGGAAACCCCATTTGTTTTGTACTTTATTCCACAACTTTCTTTTTCATTCTTTTTTTTTTATATGGACGGGTTCCATTTTTCTCAAAACCATGGGTAAGAGGGACTTTCTTGCACTTCTTGATTTGCCTTCTCTTTTCACCACACCCCCAACTTAGGTTTTGGCCTAAGTTGGCTATTCAACTAACCACAATTTCGTGAGGATTATGGGTAATGGATAAACAAAGGTCTAGTTTTCATCAAGTTTCTTCCAAAGGAAGGTAAGGTTCAACGGGTGTTCAAGAGAGGTTCAAACACTCACAAGGTCAGTCACAAAAGAGGTATCTGTCAAATTGTCTCACACTTTTCGAAGTTGCCTAAGATCATATCAAGAGATAGCCTTACTTAATCGATCGGACCAACGGGACAAATTCTAGGTGTATTCATGCATGTTTCAAAGTAAGCTCATCACAATAGGCATTGACACTACAGTCAAATAAGACTCCACACTTTTGCTAGTGTGCAATGATCATCACAAGAGACTCGGTTCGATACTAGGCTAGTCATAACGAGATGCAAAGAGTTCACATATTATCTATGCAACTTTATTTGGCCTCATCGTAGCCGCGCATTCATGTTAATTTGATTTAGAGCACTATTCAAGTCATCATTATTGATCGGAACCGAGACTTAAATTTTGCAAAAGAACAGCCACATTCAACATACGAGAGGTGGCAAAAATTTCCAGACGAGTCAAAATCATTTTGCAATTTTAAATAAAATGAGCCACAAGCTCAAACATCCACAGAAAGCAGTGTAAACACAATAATAGCTCACAACCCAAAATATATAATCAAAATAAATATGCACAAAGGTGGGCTTCACCCCACCACAAACAAAAAGCATTTGTCCTCAAATGCGAATGAAAGTATCCAAAAAGAAAATTAAGTAAGACAGAGAGGGAGGTAAAGAAAGGTCATGCCTACACAGTCGCTCCATCTGTCGGGGCCATAGTGATTGGTGTAGTGCTCTGAATATGGGCATCAGTGCCCGGAATAACCTCAGACGGAATAGCAGTGCCAGATCCACCAGGAGTTGTTGTGGATGTCTTAGTCGGTGATGTCTGGGTCACCGGCTGCACAATAGTCTCCACAAGATCTGGAAAATCTGAATATGCTCTCATCTCGGCTCTCTATCATCTCCTCCTCATGTATTGCTATCAGCTCATTGTCGGTCTCTGCATCTGACTATCCATTTATTGTGCCACCCCTCTGCACATCTCAAGTGGTAGCCGAAGGAATCCCCGAGGTCTCAGGAGCATCCTCATCGTCTTCCCCCCGCATCACTGAAGTGAAGTTTGTAGACTTCAAATAGTCTACGTCCTTCCTCAAATCTACTACTTCGGCTTTTAAAGCCAAAGCCTCAAATTTCTCCCCTAGTCTGCTCTCACAAGCAGCGACTTTAATAGCCAGATCATCAACAGAGGCCCTAAGGGGGTTCAGTGCAGCCAAGATGGCACTGTTAATCATCCCTGTGATGGATCTCTCCAATCGAGTCACCCTCACATCAGCTGAATAGGCCAGATTCCCTATTTTTAGGATCATCGCCTGAGTAATCTTGGCGGGCTAGGAGGATGATGAAACACATGGGATCTATGAAGAAGAGGAAGGGACAGGTGTACCTGAAGGCTCAGAGGCAGAGTCGACAAAGATGCCTCTGCTAGGAACGTGTCAACATTGACCTCTGGGGAAGTATCTGCCAGAGCTGCTCTCCTCCTGTCAACCTCCTCTCGTGTGTACTCGGCCTCAATACGCTGGATGTCAGTGGACGAAGATGGGGTGATCTCAATATCCCTCGTAGTGTCTCGAGGTACTCCAACACGCTGGCACAGCTCGATGATCAAGACTGGAAATAGCAGAGAAGTCAGCTTTTGTTTGGCTCTCATGGCCATCTCCTATGAAATCAGCAGTCCCAGGTCATTGTGTCTCCTAAACATGATAGAACCAAGGCAAGTTGTCTTAGAATTGCACAACATAGACTCGTTCTAGGATGGAATTATGGTGATGTTGATGAAGCCAAACCAGAACCTGGCAGCAATGTTCAAGTCCTTTTTCTCAATAGGGGATCCTACCCAGATCCACCTCGGGGTGGTGTCAGAAATCAAAGGAGCCAACCAACCCTTCAAATCATCTAGGGATTAACCAATAGGCAACCCCTCGTAAGGAAGTACATAGTGCAACGGTTTACCCAATACATTGTTAATATACTCGCTCTGGCACTCAACTTCCTTGCCTCTGACCATGACCGACTTTACCGGTCTAAACTCGCTTGCCTTTTTCTTGTTCTTGAGCACCAACTCCCCATAAGCTATATAAAATTCCCTAACCCAAGAAGGAATGTAAGGACCTCGGGGACTTGTGAACTGCTCAAACTCATGGTATCGGAGGGTGTCACTTCGTAGATAATAGTTTCTCCTCTAGAATGGTTCGTACCTTATCACCTTTCAATTTGTTCAGCAGTCTAGGTGGAGGAATGATAAGGGTGCAGGGGACACTATAGGTGCCTGAGCTGGCACTGAATCTGTTTTAGGAGGGGTGGAAGCTGCGAGAGCTCTGGTGGGCGGGGATTGAGATCTAGCCTGGCGTCTACTCCTTCGATGTGTCAAAGGCTCCTCGTCTTCTGGTTTAGAAAATTCCACATGGGTTTCAATAACTACTCCTTTCATATCTATGTTCTTCTTCCTTTTGCCTTTATCTCCCGGTTGGAGTTCTTCTCCTTTCCTCTTTGGAGGATTTGACCCCCCCTTATTTATGGTTATGCCCTTTGCTTTCTTTTAAGGTTGTGTGGTTAGATTTGTAAGTACCATAACTGCAAAAGATCGAAACAAATTAGGAGAAAATAAAACATAAGCATAAAAAATATATTGCAGACAGACTCACTGATCCATTCGGTGAGTCGCCGAACCTCTTTGGTGAGCTAAGTCAGGTTCGCCAAGGGATTGGCTAAAAAATTATGGTAAATCAGCAAAAGAAAGGCCCTTCGGTGAATCGCCGAATACTTTCGGCAAGCAAAGACTTCTCGTCAAAAGTTACAGACTCAAACCACCAATTTAACACGAAATTAAAAGCCAGATGAAGACATTAGGTGAAACATCGAGTAATTTAGAGAGTTGACCCAGCTCGCCGAACAGTCCAACGTGCCCATTTTTAATCCACCTTCTCGAATTCAACCCCGTAACCCTCAAAAACAAAATCAAAGCATGCACTAATGGAATTCAAACAAGACCCGTACTACCCATAACCCCAGGATACTCAAATTTTTCCCAGTTTTGCCAAATTTGGCCATTTGATGATATTTTCTCTTAAGAGTGGTGTTACCCGCTCTATTATTGAGTAGTTTTCATCATTTTTCACAAATATGGGCTACTGAGACTTCACCCAATCAATCTAAGCAACACGCAACCACAACCCAATATAATTTCATTCATTTAAAAGCACAAAAATTACGGGCATTTGACGATCAAAACAATACGGGCAAGGTTTTCAAATTAAAATTGGCATTTAAGCATTCTAATTCTATCAGAGAGTCCTACCACACAACAACACGATACGATCATTGCAAATGAGTACAAAATTTTTGAATGTAAATTCAGATTTCGGAAAACAACTTTATATGCCGATTAAACTGTGATTAAAAATCTACGCGGCACACAAATCCTACTTCCCAACACCTATCAACAACTAAAGTACTGATGGAATATAAAAATATTGAAGATGATACCTTAGTCTGAGTTTGTGAAGTTTAAAAGCGAGGGAAAGTGGAGGATTTCAAATTCTAAGTCTTTTGGCCATTATAAACCGCTAGTTCGCACCTATTCGGCGACATTAGTCACACTCACTGATCCACTCGGTGACACGCCAAGTGGTCACTGGGTTCGCCGAGTTTTATAGGACCTTCAGTCAAAGTGAGGGTCCAAACGGCGATTTTCATCGGGCACATCTACTATTTTGGCGATTCGCCGACTGACCTTTTACTCGCCAATATGCATTTTCCAAATACTTTCAGCATTTAAACCTGCACGACTAACACACCATTATTTATAAAATCATACAAAAGCATGTAAAACTTGGGTTGCCTCCCAAGAGATGCCTTAGAAAATGTCGTGGGACGACGCGAGTCGTTACTCACTCTCCATTGGTGGGGTTGGTCCTAGTGTTACTAGGTAACCCCAATAGTTCATTTGAGTGAAGAAGAGGCACTGCATTACTCATGAGTGTCCTGATCAGCTGGATCGATATAGAATGGGAGCCGATCATTTTATTCAACACTTCAATATTCTCCTTTATCTCTTCCAACATTCGATCTTGTTCGGTGATCTTTTGGAGAATGATTTGGAGTGTGTCCTCGACACGATTGTTATCCCTGTCTCTAGACTGTTTCCGCTCATGAGGGGGTATGTACCTCCCTTGGCTCTTGCACTGGTTTTCCACCTCTGATATTTTGGTGGCCAACACGTTCAGCTGAGTTACCAGTGCGGTTAACTTGAAGTCCCTCTCGACTTCTTGACTCGTCCCAGCCAAGTTACTACCATTTCCCTCAGCCATGCTCAAGGTATCTGCCTACATCAACAACTTCAAAGAAAAACTAAACTAAAAATTAAGTTAGTAAACTACGACTATCAAAAGAAAAATTCGTCTTAACCAAAAAATTTCACGTAACACCACTCCCCAGCAGCGGTGCCATTTTTATGTTTGCGTAATTAAGACACAATTTCCAATGCAAGTGTCTACGATCGTACAATAGTAAAGTAACCCAACCAAGGGTTGGGTCGAGTCCCAAGGGAGCGGTTCCTAAAAATTAGCAGTTAAGCACAAAAGTGCTAAAGCTAACCGTAGCTAAAGACTTTATCGAATGAAGACATGAAAAATTAAAGGGATTGACACGAGTTTCAAATATCAATAGGGGGTTTGTAAATAAGTAAAGAGCAAAATCAACAAAAATGAAAAGATATACGAATATGGAGTCGGGATTCTTGGGATGTGATAGAAATACGGGATAAACTAGACTATTGGGTACATGCTTTTGATGGTAAATTCGTTGAATATTTGTGACTAGGCTAGACTTAGTAAGGTAAATTCTCTCTCGAGAAACTTACCCCGAATCAACCCAGTTTCTCTCGAACACCCAGTTGCCGCTTTAAGCACAACCTCCATCTTAGCCCACTCACTCTCTCTAGCTGAGTGTGTGGGAGAAGGACTAGGGTTCAGTCTCCCGAGCAGAACCTCATGTCAACCCAATCCCACCGGCCATCAATTTAGTAATCTTAGTTTTACTACCTCGATCTCGAGTAAGGCGAAAACACAAAGGTGAAATCGTTTTTGCAACTACAATTTCATTAAGTTCCACCACAACTACTAAATAAAATCACATTTAGACAACAAATAAACCATCAACAAGCAAGACCCAATAGATAATCTAACTCATATTCACAAAATCACACCCCAAGAATTGAGGTTTTAGCTAGACATGTAAAAAAGATAAAAAAAAAAGTTATACCAATCTCAATTTCCATCAATGGGTATGCAAGATTAAGTATTAAAACAACTCAAGGGTGAAGAGTCCACAAGACCCAAGTCCAAATTCTTGGAGTTGAAACCCTTTGAATCTTCAAGTGCTTCAAAAACCCTCTCCAAACTTAGAGAGAATATTCTCTCTCAAAATTGTATTCTAAACATAATAGAACTAAAAACTCACTGCTAAGAATAAAAAATGAACTAGTATTTATAGTTTTCAGAAAATGTGCTGCGAATGAGCCATTTTGCGTAGTTAGTCAGGATCACTGATACACTCGGCGACTCACCCTTTGGTCTGCTTTATTTCCTTTCAGCTCTTGCCTTCACCGTTTTTGCGTCCTGGATTATTGGGTGGTATAGTATTGTTTCGCGGAACTGCTCGGTGACACGCCAACTGCTCCATTTCACCGCCGATTTGATCTTTTCCTTCAGGCTCAGCACACTGGAACAAAAGGCGCGGATAAGATCTTTTGGCGACTCGCCGAACGGGTTTAGCGACTCACCAAATGAGTTCGGTGATTCTCGAATCTTCATTTCTTCGTTCTTTCAGATGCCTTTGTTCCTTTCTGTTAAGTAGTGTCCATGCTTTCCCTCAAACTCCAAATACCTGAAACTTAAGGGTTGTCATCAGATATTGAGACAAAATATGCATTTGAGGACACTAATTCTATCAAAACATAACCCTAAATGAGTCCAATTTGTGGACTCATCAATGGGTTAAGGGAGAAAGTTTTAGAGAAGGATCATAGTTCTCGATATTCTATTCATCTGGGAGCCACCAGGATGTACCGTGATTTACGAGAAGTCTATTGGTGGAATAGTATTAAAAAGGATATTGTGGGATTTGTAGCATAATGTCCTAATTGTCAACAAGTTAAGGTTGAGCACCAAAGGCTAGGAGGTTTGTTAAAAAATATACCAATTCCCACTTGGAAGTGGGAAGAGGTGAATATAGATTTTATTGTAGGTTTTCCTCTTTCTCGAAGGCAATATGATTCTATTTGGGTCATTGTTGATAGGATGACTAAATCAGCCCACTTCATTCCCATCTAGGTTTCCCTTTCGGCGGAAGACTATGCAAATTTGTATATAAGGGAGATAGTGAGGTTACATGGAGTTCTTTTGTCCATAATTTCGGATCGGGGGACTCAATTTACTTCACATTTTTGGAAGTCATTCCAAAAGGGCTTGGTACTAAGGTGAAGCTTAGCACCACTTTCCACCCGAAAATGGATGTTCAAGCGGAACGCACCATTCAAACTTTAGAGGACATGTTGAGAGAGTGTGTTATAGATTTAAAGGGTAATTGGGACGACCACTTGCCATAAATAGAGTTTGCCTACAATAATAGTCACCACTCTAGTATCTTTATGGCTCCTTTTGAAGCCTTGTATAGTAGGAGATGTAGGTCTCTGGTTTGTTGGTTTTAGGTAGGTGATATTGCTCTTATTGGTCCCGAATTGGTTTATGAAGCTATTGAGAAAGCTTGGCTCATTAGAGAGAGGTTAAGGACGGCTCAAAGTAGGCAAAAGTCTTATTCCAATGTGAGAAGAAGGGATCTAGAATTTGAAGTAGCTGATTGGGTCTATTTGAAAATCTCACCCATGAAGGGTGTGATGAGGTTTGGAAAAAAGGGGAAACTTAATCCCCGATATGTAGGCCCATATCAAATTTCAAAGTGTATTGGGAAAGCTTCCTATGAGTTGGACTTGTCAAATAAGTTGCCTTCGGTTCACCCAGTATTTCATGTTTCTATGCTTAAGAAGTGTATTGGGGACCGGGTGTCCATTATTCCTCTAGAAGGATTGGGAGTTGATGAAAGCCTTTCCTATGAAGAGGCTCCGGTAGAAATGCTAGCCTAAAAGTCAAGATATTGAGAAACAAGGAAGTAGCTTCCGTTAAGGTTTTATGGAGAAATCATATAGTTGAGGGGGTTACTTAAGAGGCCGAATGAAGTCACGATACCCTCATCTCTTTCCTTTACTCCTATTCAAGCTTGAGGTAAGTAGTTCCTCTAGAATTTCCTTGTCTAGGAAGTCATGTGTGAATTATGTGTTTTCCATGGTTTCCTTAAATTATGAATGTTCTTGATGAAATTTTTGTTTAATGAGAAAATGAGTTTTCATGATTTATGTTCCTCATGTTGTTATGCATTTGGTATGAGTTTCCTATTTGACTTCATGAGATGTGTTGATGAACATGTTTTAGTACGATATTGAGAGTAATTGCATATTGCCTCCATGATGTTCTGTTGAGCATTATTTTAGTAGGAGAAGTGATTTCCTCCTACAAAACTGAGAAATATTGAGTTTCATGCATAATTGGGTTGTTAGATGTAGTTCCTACTCCCTTGTATTGCATTGATTATGTTTTGAGATGGAGTTGATGTTTCCACCTTTCAATTGTGCATTATTTTAAAATTTCATGCATGATGAGCTGCTAGTCGTCAGTCTTTAAATCCGTAAGCTGTCTAGATCGTCATTCGAGGATGAATGTTTCCAAGGGGGTGATAATGTAACATTCTGGAAATTTGTAAACTAAACTAGAGTCTAACATAAAACTAATATGCCTAGCTAAAGTTTGACGTTAGTGTTAGAGCCTAGAACGCACCTTCCCGTACCTTAAAAATTCATGTTTTAGTGTTTAAATGTCAAGGCCTAAACCCCAAGGACCAACCATGGGTCCTTGAGGAAAAGACCTTGAAGGCTGCCAGGAAGTGACCCACAGATGGCACCCACACCTCGTGGGTCAAGGCACGCTCTGTGGAGGCAGTGTGCAGGCATCCGTAGGTCAAGACCCCAAGTGGGGAGCTGCAGTCCACCACCTACGGAGCTGCAGGACGGCCAGTAGGTCCACTCACGGTCCGTGAGTGATGGGCGTGGATGGGCCTGCAATGCTGTCCAAGTTCGGCCAATGTAGGGGTCTTTAGGTAAATTCCTAATTAAGTTAGTTTAATGTAGGGTCGTTTTATATGGTTTTAATAGACGTATATAAGACTTTTTAAGTCATTAACTAACTAAAACACTTCATAAAATCCCAACTACCCAAATCAAAATCAAACCCTTTCCAAAATCTTCTCTCAAGAAGAAGAAGAAGAAGAAAAATAAAAAGAATAAGAAGAAGAAGAAGAAGAAGAAGAAGAAGTTATGGCTTGAAGAAGGAGGATTGTTCACACGATTTTGTTGTATTTCTTCACCTAAGGTATGGTAGTCTTTGATTCATGGAATGCTTTCATCCATGGAGTCCTCAAACTCTCAACTTCAAAGTAGAAAATTATCCAAAATCTAGGGTTTTCACTCCAAGTCATGGATTCATTCTAAAAACGTTTTTATGATTTAATTTAATTATCTTATATTATGGTTTAATTGTTTTTTTATGGTGGTTTTAAGATAAATTCTCCCATTAATCCATGAAATCCCCATATCCCTAATTTATGACTTTGTGATGTGGGTGAACTGTAGTAAAGTGAACTCTATGGAATTGTACTTGTTGTAATTTAGTTATTATAATCATGTTATTATCCATGTTTAATGTAGTAACCCTATATGTGGTTGGGAGAATGTGATCATTGATCCAAGAAGGGTAAAACATGGGAATTATGCCAAATTTTGGGCTTCGTGTATATATGCTTTATGAACATGATTATAATCTAGTTATTGTGTTAATTGAAAGTCCATTCTCATAAACACATAATGAACATGATGTGAAAGTCCTTCTCACTATATGATGATTCTAAGGGTGAAAGTTATTTCTCACCTATTGAATCTATGAGCTATTTTATGAATTGTGTTGGATGAAGGGTAAGACACTCCTTCATGCATATAAATTCTATTCAGGAATAAACATGTAATTGTGGGAAGTAATGTTTAGCACCGAGTGGATATTGAACATGAGATCGGAGCTCCCCTGCTAGAAAGGGCGGGTTTCTAGAAAGTGTCTCTTGAGATGGAAGCTCCCCCACTAGAAAGGGCGGGTTTCTAGTAACAATCTCCTTATCCCATAAATTATGTTCCCTAATAGGTCTTTAGCTAGTGGATCCACCAAAAAGCTAATACATATAGTTCTACCTTAGGCGAGTAGGACACCTCTTTTCGGTGTGGGGCATTACACTGGATTCCATGTTAAGATCACATGGTCTATGTCGGTTAAGGCTTATTCCCAATGTAATAATGAAGATGAATTATTAACCATGATTTCTCAAGGAGCTTTACTTAGCATGGGTAGGATTGTGGGATCTTACTTATGCATGGCACAAGTACACTTTGAGGGTACTCATAGTGGGTTTCTATTATTAGGTGATGATTTATATATTGAAAATGCTCATGGTTTATGCTTTTACTCTAATTTTCATGATGATTCTCAAACGTGATAAAGTTCATGCTCGCCAACTAAATTGTCCCTTTCAAGCATATTTTCATGGTTTTGTGCATGACTATCATACTTAGTGCATCTTTGTACTAACCCATAATTCTTCTACAATTTTCCACAAAGTGTAGGTTCCGGTGTTTGAGATGATCTTTGTATGATACAAGCTTGGATCGACTATTATCCTAGCTTGTGGTGAGTCCTTGTGGATCCGAGGACGAGTGATATCTTGTTGTTCCTTTTCTTTCATTTTATTTGACTTTCGGATTTCTATTGTAAGGGCTGTGACACTATTTTGAAACTTCGATTGTAATAGATGGCTAAATGAGACAATGTCTAGACTTCTGCTTTGCTTTTATGAAAACTTCTTTAGACTTGAAAAATGTGTTTTACTCTTATTGTTCTAATGTTTTATGTTATGATATGCTAAGTGACTTACATAGTACCTTTAGTGGTATTATTTTCCATGTTACGTCTAGGGGGTACCCTTGGGTCATGACATCTTGCCAACGAGCTAGCAAATTGTATATTTACAAAATGAGTTCCTAGATCACTTATGATAACTCGTGGAGTTCCGAATCTAGAAAAATTATTTTTCTTAAGAAAATCACAAACAACACGGTAATCACTTTTTCAAGCAGCTACTACTTCTACCCACCTTGAGACATAGTCAACAACCACTGAAATGTTTTCACTACATGTAATATCATGTACTATAATAAGAGCATATATGTCAGTTTATGGGTTGATTAATGACCAAAGTGTTTAAAAAAAGGATAAGTGGGCTAAAACCCCAAAGCAGCAAAGGGTTGCAACCTGCTACGATTAAAGAAATAAAAAGGTCTTTTTGGGTGAGGAGATGGAGATCTTCCATGTGTGTGCAGTATCCAAGAAAAAAAACAAAGTTTTAGTAGAGAAAGATAGAGAATATAGAGAGGAAATGTTAAATAGGAGATTTTGCAAACGGGAAAAGAATACATAGTAGATTCTACTGGGTTGAGGTAAATCTTTCCTTCTTTCCTTGCAGCCTTCCCGTGATCCTTAGTCTATGTAATCTACTTTCGGTACTAAAATTTAATTACAAAGACAAGTAATTGGGCAATAAGGTGTGATTTTGACAACAAAATTAGATGAAAAAGTTATACAAATCAAGCGCATAGAGTAGATTATGCATTAGTTAAGTTACTCATGGCATGGGTGAATGTATTTTTGCAAATTCAGGGTCAAATAGGATTACCTGGAGGGTTGGGTGACCTAGAAATGTATCATGAATCAACCTGAATATGGTAATTAACTCATGTATCATATGATATGATTATAGATTGATATAAATAAGTTGTACAAATTGCTTGAGTGACGAGTTTGGTAATTCGACACGATTGTGAGTAGTAATCATACCACAAGGTGTGTTTTATAACATTTATGATTTATACATGGTTTATAAAGTGAATGTTTTACCAATGTTTTGAACTTTCATACGGGATAAATCTTTTACTTTATATGATACTGACATAGTTATTTTAGATGAACTCATTTTTATAAAACGTGTTTCGTGATTTTTGAGATATAATTATCTCTATGGGAAAAAAAGTTTGTTTTTTAGTTGAGAATAATTTTTTTAACATTCATTTTTGGTTAAATTTTTGTATAATATATATGATTTGATAAGAACATAAATTTCATGTACCATTTTGAATTGTTTCTACTAATTTCAAAGAAAAGGATCAATGAGAGTAGACCTTGAAGAACCCCGTAGCTAACAGCGGGTTCGTTACACTTGGTGTACCTTGTGGTTATAAATTATCGATAAAGCCTTTGTTAGTGGAAAGGTAGAACTAGCATATTGTTACCTATATCGCTCGAGTAGGGATCTACCGATATGAATTTTTAACTCATTTATGAGAAGTTCACTGTTATTGATTACTTCTTAAAGAGAAGGCTACAATCTTTACATGATTCATCTTTGGAAACCTCCAAATATATAAGATTGGATGTGAAAGTGTTTTCCTGAGTTTATTACTAAATGGTTACATTGATTTGGCTTACATGAGGCAAATAAGATTGAATATTGTTACTGTTTTTTGAAAGACATTTATTACATGATATTGATTATCATACTAGCATACTTCTGACTTGTCGCTCATTAAAATGATTGTGATTAAGTGTTATTACTCATTGGGCTAGCGTCTCACTCCTCCATATTTATTTACGAAGAATGGAAGTGATAATGGTAAGGATTTAATTAATTAGAGCTTACGAGTTGATAATTTCTGGTGAGTGCAACACTTGTTCGAGTAGACAACAAGCATATAGTTGTTATACACATTTTTTGGAATTCTTAAAGTCGCTCCATAGTCATTTCTTTTATTAGAGTCACGAGTATCTTTTCATATTGTAAAGTCGTCTCCAGTAATTGACTTCTTATGTTTTTGGAGATGAACTTTGTAATTTTATGCTTTGAATAGTCTATGGGTAAATAAGATGGATTATTGATGAAATTGGTTGGCTGCATATTTATCTATGATACAAGTAAAATTTGGATAGGCCCAAAAACAAAGGAAAGACTACTCGATTTTCTCTAGATTTCTGTTAGGGCTTGCTTTTGGATTCTTCCCCCTTATCTTCGGTCACGTTGTTAAATTGGGTCCTGAAAAAGTTTGTATCAGATCCTAGGTTATTCCTGTGACTTATGGAGCACACATTAGTAGTAGAATCTCAATCATCGCTATGTGGCCGGTCATTCATATAATCGTGATTCTGCGAGGGCGTAATAGGGTGTGTCTTTCTTTATTTCTTACTTCATCTTGTGTGTACGATTGATAGGGCCAACTAGATAAATATAACATTGTTTAAGGTCCACGGGCATCAAACGGCACGTGAAGTCCCACACGGACCGTGAGGTCATCCGTGAATGGTTTTCAATAGACTTAGATATTAGGGTCAACTTCAAACAATCATATCTTTTATCATAAAATGATATAGGTGGCCCATGAACTATCAAATTAAAGGTCTTTGAGTCTTCCTTCCAACGCCACCGAGTTTTTCCAATTCCTATATCGGAATAAAAAGTTATGCCCAAAATAGTGAAGCACTATCGGGCTGAATTTCTTCACGACTCGTTTAACGGGAATCCAGGGAGCCAATTCTATAGTTTTTAAGTCAGGGTTATTGGGTCTTTCCCCAATTATTTTAACTCAATACTAAGTCATTTTTCCTTCTACCCAAATCCCTATTTAATGATTCTAAACCCCAAATCACCCAAACAAAATTCATTCTCTCAAATTCTCAGAAGAAGATCAAGCTCCTCCTCTCAAATATTTCTCTCTCTAGAAATTAGAGAAGAAAGTTAGGGTTTCAAGATCAAGTTTCCAAATCCCCCATTGCTTTCAAGCTTTCAGCATCAAGGTATGATAGGTTTCATCTATGGATCCCTTCCATTCATGGAGTTCCTAAATTCTCCTATTTTAAAGTTAGAAATCCCTAATTAAGTTAGGGTTTTCTTCAATTGCCATGGGTTCTCTTCATTATTGAATTAAATGATTGAATTATAATCTTCTATGCATGAATTGATGAAATACTATGAATGCTAAGTGGATTGTATGTGGCCTCTCGGGTCCTATACGCCATGTTTTATCTAGGTTGTACCCCTAGGTCGTGACAAACTTGGTATCAAAGTCATGTTTAAAATGGTCCTAGGATGTCTCATAAGTCACGTCGAGTAGAGTCTTGTTCATTAGTGTGAAGCGCGCCACATTTATAAATTAGAGGCTACAAGATGTTTAGGAAACTCCACTTCTTTCATTACTCTAAAGTCATACGATGGAGTGTCACTCTAGGTGTTCGTCTCTCCTAACCCCTATTTATGATTTTCAGAATATGCTTCCACGAAGGAATCCTGTGAGAAAGAATAAGAATGTTTGTGAAAATGTGAGACAAGAGGTTCCCCAAGTGCCGGTCAACCCTTTGGCTAAGCAAGTGACTAATGATGAGTTTCTAGCCGCATTTCATGCATTGGCTCAAGCTATGATTGCTCAAGAAAATAGGGAAGTTGTGGCTCCCGTGAAACCAAATACGGGTACAACGACAACTAGAGTGAGGTACTTTATTAGAATGAATCCTCTAGAATTTCATGGTTCTAATGTTGAGTAAGATCCTTAAGAGATCATTGATGAGGTGTATAAGGTGTTGAAGATCATGGGAGTGACGCTGGTGGAAAAGGCAGAATTGATCGCTTATCAACTTAAGGGTGTTGCTCAAATTTGGTTCAACACGAAGAGAGGGCGGTAGATGAGGGTCCTCTTGATTGGGAGAAATTTAAAGTTGCTTTTCTTGATAGGTTCTTTCCCCTTGAGATGAGTTAGGAAAAAGTGTTTTGAGTTCATTAACCTTCACCAATGAGATATCACTGTGAAGGAGTATGCTTTGAAATTAACACAATTGTCTAAATATGCTCCAACTATGGTTGCCGATCCAAGGGAAAGGATGAGTAAGTTTATGTCAAGTGCTTCTGACTTAGTGGATAAAGAATGCCTAACGTAGTGCTTATGTTAAGGAGATTGATAAGTTGTAACACCACGAACCTCAAAATGAAGAAAATCCTAGATTCAGAAAATCTTGTGACAGTACCGACAATACCACCCACGGACCGTAGGTGGGGTTCCGTCATTAAGGCCCAAATTTTGATGGTCTCTGATCCCACCCACAATCAACCAGGTGATAAGTCCGAGATTTGGACTCATCTAGGGTTGTATTTATACAGATTTAGTGTCCTCAAATGCTTATTTTATGCCAATAACTGATGTTAAATCCTTAATTTTCAGGAATATGGATTGAGGAACAAAGCAAGGACACTAACAGGCAAAAAGGAACAAAACAGGCTGAAGAAATGAAGATGGGCGAGCCTGAGGACCACCAAGAGCACTCGACGTGTCGCCGAGTGGCTCATCAGACCGCCTAAAGTTCCAGTGTGCCAAGCTCTGAAGGAAATAACCAAGTTGGCTATGAAAAGGAGCAGTCGGTGGATCACCGAGTGATTCCGCTAAGCCAAGATAGATCGCCCAAAGTTACATACATTGAGGATGCTGAATGCCAAGGCAAAAGGGCGATGAAAGAGACCAAAGGGCAGCTCACCGAGTGGTTCGGCAAGCCCGACTTACTTCTCCGAATTAACTTTCGTAGCTTATTTTTGGTGACTATAAATACGTTTTTGAACATTTAGTTTAGTATCAAATAATCTTTAGAACATTTTATTATTAAGTTTAAGCATCTGGAAACAGTTTTCTCTAGTTTTTCCTTAGCTTTAAAGGATTGAAGAAATTCACTTTTAAAAAATTGGAAGTGGGTCTTTGATATTCATCAAATTGGAGCATTGTAAAGACAAAACCACTCTTACCCAGTTGATGGATAATCAATTTGGTAGTGGTTTTTACCTTTTTTATGATGTCTAGCTAAAACCCCAATTCTTGGGGTGTGATTATGTGATTATGTGCTTATTTAGCTTATGGGTATTGCTAATTGCTAGTTTAAATGCTACTTTAAAGTGAGCTCAATCATTAATTGTGGTTTAACTTAGTAATTGTAGTTCAAATGCAGTTTTATGTTTGTGTTCTTGGCTTGCGAGAGAGAGAGGTTTTAAAACTAAGTTTTTGATTGATAGTTTGTGGGTATTGGGTTGATCTGGGTTCAGCTCGAGAGAGTGAATCCTAAACCCTTTTCCACACATTTAGCTTAAAAGAGTAAATGGATTAAGGTGTGTGATGCTCTTAATTTGCATGCTTGTTGATGTTCGAGAGAAATCACTTGATTCGGGGTAATTATTCGAGAGAAAATTACCTCTCTTATAGCCTAGAATACTCACTAATATCTAGTTATTTACTAATAGTTGCAATTACCCATATGTCTATAATTGCCTATAATCGATCACATCCTAAGAATCTATCTCATTATTGTTAATTCGTATCCCATTTGACATTTGTGTCACCCCTTGATTTGAATGATGTTTTTATTCGATACTATTTATTCCTATGACTGATTTAACTGCATTTATACTTCCCAATTGAATCTAAAACATGTACTGCTTCCTGTGGGATTCGACCCCAACTCATTTAGTTGGATTATACTGATTTACGATCGTTGAACACCTAGAATTGGATGAGGTGTGCTTGAAATGTTAAATCAAAATGGTGTCTTTGTCGGAAAGTGGTGTTCTTTGAAATTCTTTTGGTGAAGTTGAATTGCATTCTTGTTAGTCATAGTTGAATCTACTTATTTTTAGTTTTTGTTTTTTTTGTGTTGCTTGTTTAAACAGAGGAAATGCGTGTCAACGGAAGCAATGGTACCCAAGTGGGCCACCAAGATGACATCGGGAATCTCAATGATATCAAAAACCCGAATGCCAATGACACTAACCAAATGGGTGGTGTTGTCGCCATTCGCTTGCCTCCAACTGAAGGGAACACCGTGTTCCACATTACAAGCACCATGTTGCAACTCTTACAACTAAAAGGTTTGTTCGGTGGGCTGGCTCATGAGGATCCCCATGAGCATATAACGAATTTTGTTGATGTTTGTGGATCGTTCTCCTTTAAGAACATTTCTCAAGATTCGGTCTGGCTGAGGTTGTTCCTATTTTCTCTAATAGGAGAAGCATTTAAGTGGTTGGCTGATTTGCCAAGAGATTCCATCACTTCGTGGGAAGAACTTATTACCACATTCCAAGTGCGATTTTTCCCTCCTTCGAAGATAATGACTCTTCGGGACAACATTCAAATCTTCAATTGTTTGGAGGGTGATTCAATCAATGAGACTTGTCTAAGGTTTAAGAAGATGGTGTTGCAATTCCCAACTCATGGATTACTTGATAATGTATTGCTGCAATACTTCTATAGAAGCCTCGACTCGGTGAACAAGGGAGTGGCTGATCAACTTTCTCCAGGAGGTTTAATGCAGCAGCCTTATGTGATTGCAGCCCAACTTCTTGATGGCATGACCAAGATTAACCGGGCATGCTACACCCGTGAAGATCAAGTCTCTCCTCTTACTTACAAATTGACAAAGGAACAAATTGAAAAAGATCAAGAGAGGGACCAAAACATGGAAAAGATGATGACCTAGCTGGACATCTTGGCCAAGAACGTCATGGGTGTTGGTACTAGGAGTGTTAATGTTGTCGGTGTTGGTGGTGTAATCCCCGAAGAGGCCAAATTTGAAGCATTGTACAATGAGGAAGTGAACTTCCTAGCCAACCAAAGAGGAGGTTATCGTTCAAACTACCTAAGGTCGGGTGGTAACCAAGGTTGGAATGGAGATGAGGGTTGGAGAGATCGTTATAGAGAGTGGCGTGATCGTAACGCCTCTTGGTCGGTGAACAAGGGAGTGGCTGATCAACTTTCTCCAGGAGGTTTAATGCAACAGCCTTATGTGATTACAGCCCAACTTCTTGATGGCATGACCAAGATTAACCGGGCATGCTACACCCATGAATATCAAGTCTCTCCTCTTACTTACAAATTGACAAAGGAACAGATTGAAAAAGATCAAGAGAGGGACCAAAGCATGGCAAAGCTGATGACCCACCTGGACATCTTGGCCAAGAACGTCATGGATGTTGGTACTAGGAGTGTTAATGTTGTCGGTGTTGTTGGTGTAAACCCCGAAGAGGCCAAATTTGAAGCATTATACAATGAGGAAGTGAACTTCCTAGCCAACCAAGGAGGAGGTCATCATGTAAACTACCCAAGGTTGGGTGGTAACCAAAGTTGGAATAGAGATGAGGGTTGGAGAGATCGTGATAGAGAGTGGCATGATCGTAACGCCACTTGGAAAGAAAGAGAAGGGAGAAGGATAGGTATGTTCCTCCCCACGAGCGTCAAAAGCCCAAAGATTCTGAAGGTGTCCGGACTGAGGATATGCTCTCACATATTTTCAACAAGGTTGAAGGGTCCGATAAAATTTTGGAAAATGAAGGAAAATGTATCAACTCTCAACCAGACAGTGACCTCTCATTCCGTCTCTATCAAATAGTTTTAGACCCAAATGGGACAGATTTCTTTGAATCTTAACCCAATACAACAAGCGGGGTTGCCTAGTGATACTATGGCGAACCCCAAGAACAAACCTTGAGTGGGTACTTGTGTCGTGCCACAACGTTAACTAAAGCGCTTCTTCGGAGGCAACCCAAGTTTTTAATGCTTTATGTTTGCTTTTGGAATAACGGGTGTTGATTGTGCAGGTGGAAAAGTGGAATATGTTTGAAATATGCAGGTGGATGAGCCAAGAGTCCAGTTGGCGACTCGCCGAAGAGGTCGGCGAGCCCGACTTGGACCGTCGTTGGATTCAAGAAAATATAAGGATGGAGTCTGTAAAACTCGACGGGCCCATGGACGAGTCGGCGAGCTCGACTTTGTCTGCCATTTGGACCCCCAAATTAACTGGAGGTCCTGTAAAACTCGGCGAGGTAAGTAACCACTCCGCGTGTCACCGAGTGGTTGAGCGAGGTCAAATAATATTGCCGAAAGGCCGTGAACTGAACGGTTTGTAAAGGCCAAAGGTTCAAAATTTCAAACTCTTTCATATTCCCTCATTTTAGCCTCATACAATCACACATACACTTCATATTTTCTGTATTTTTGTCATTGTACTTGTTTTTACTTTTGATCTTCTGCTCTGAGTTGGATTTCTTTGCCGCCTAGCTTTTCAAACTCGTATTTCAACATAAAGGTTGGTTTTACGAACCCCAAACTCTAAATTAGCAGTTAAATTCAAATGCATTTATATAAATTGAGTTGATGTGTGTTGGGCCTGCTCTGAAATCCTAATTGTGAGCTAGTTTACCTTTCGTATTCTCTTAATTGCTAAATTGCCTAAATTGTTGATTTCCCAAATTTTGTGCTTTAAAATTGATCTTAAATTGTTGGGTTGCATTAAATTGTTGTTGGGTCGAGTCGGGTGAAGTCCGAGTAACCCCAATTTTGCTAAGTGATGAACTTTGCCCAATGATGGAGCGTTTGACGTCATTCTTAAGGGCAAAAGTAATCAAATGGCCAATTTTGGCCAAATCAGGGGAAGTCTGAGTACCCCGGTGGCATGGGTCTAATGGGTCTAAGTATAATTGAATGACTGTGTTGTTTAATTTTGTTTTCGGGGCTTCGGGTTTGATTTTGGGAAATGGGTTGAAATTTGGCACGTTGGGAAATTTGGTTAGCTGAATCGAGCTCGCCGAACCACTCGGCGATTCACCAGTCCCCATTTATCGCCCTTAATTTCGTGTTTCGATTGAGTTTGAATCTGTAACTTTTGACGGGAAGCCTGAGCTCGCCAAATGCACTCGGCGACTCGCCAAAAGTCTCCCTTGATCGCACTTTTTGCGCCCCTAACCCCTAAAACACACTGTAACTTTCGGCGGGCTAGTCTGAGCTCACCAAATAGTGTTGGTGATTCGCCGAATGGTATCGGAGATTCACCAAATGTCCCTGCCTATCGCCGACCTATCTTTTTTCTGGGAAATTTTTTAGCCAGTCCGTTCGGTGAGCCCGATCTGGCTCGCCTAAGTGACTCGATAGCTCGCCGATCGGTTCGGCAAGTCTTTCTGCAACCTGTATTCTATAATTTTCTTGAACTGTTTCTAACTATTTCCGATGTGTTTTACAGATATGGCTAGACCAAAGTAGCAAGACGAGACATGTCACCCCGCAAAAGGGCAAAGGAAATCACTATCAATGATGATGCAACTGCATCCAAAGCAAAGGCCACAAAACTTCCTACCACAGGTGGGAAGGGTAAAGGAAAAGGAAAGGCACCTGCTCCTGAGTCATCGGAGGTCAGCTCCAACAGTGAGGGAGTGTACGCCACTCACCTCACCACTTCATTGAGTAAGGGTGAGCACCAGGACCCTCAGGCTGACATTTTTTAGCCTGAGGATGATCAGCTATTGCTAGCCCAGAAAGTTGAAATGCACTTCAAAAGATTGAATGATTCGTCTAGGATTCGGGCACCCCAGGCCACTACTCCTCCTCCTGTCCCAGACCAGGCTGTGGTTCCAGCACCACCTGCACAGGATCCTCCTCCCCTGTCTATGAATAGACTAAAGGCTTAGGGATTGAGGACCATCATTGAGGAGAAGAGGTTGTCTACATATGGAGTGATAGACAGATATCCAGAGATATGGCTCACCTTGAGGTCCCACAAGTTCCAGATTTTCACTAGACTCCGTGGTCCTTACATTCCTAATTGGGTCTGGGAGTTTTACACTGCCTACAGAGTCTAGTGCCACAAGCGAAGAGGAAGGCTGCCACATTCAAGCCGGTAGATTATGTGGTCGTCAGGGGAAAAAAGGTAAAGTGTGACAGTGATGACATCAACGGAGTTTTAGAGTGCACCAGCAACATTTCAGATGACTATCAATACATGATCAAGAAAAAGTCATTTGATACTATGAAAAAATGGTTATCCCCTTTGTTAACTAGCGGTACTCCTAGGTGGATCGAGGCTCGAGCACCCATAGAAAAGAAAGACCTCAATGTAGCAGCAAGGTACTGGTTTGGCTTTATTAGCAGCACATTCATGTCATCCCAGAATGAATCTATCATCTGCCACATGAAGGCAGCCTATCTTGGTTGCATCATTGATGGGACGAGTATAAATTTGGGTATGATCATTGGCCAAGATATGGCCATGAGGGCTAGGCAGCGGCAGACATCGCTTTCATTCCCGGTGTTGATCACTGAATTATGTAGACAAGCCAAAGTTCCCCGTTATGAGAAGAAGGACCTGGAAGTTATTCCCACCTCCTCTACCGATATCTGGCGCATTGAGGTCGAGTACTTGAAGGATGAGGCTGAGAAGAAGAAGGCAGCCCCGGTGGATTCTTCCTCGGCGTGGACATTGCGACTTTACCTGCAGAGGTAGTATTGCCTATTCCAGCTCCTGGGCCTTCAGGTATATCTAGTGTTGCTCCTTCCATGACTCCGAGTTCTTCTACTTCTCCACTACCTCTTAGGTCTGCTACTAGTGCCACTGCCTCCCAAACTCCACTCACCCAGGCTGTGATACTACGGATGTGGCATCTAGCCCATTCTGCTGATAGGCGTGCCTCCAAGCTTGAGGCTAAGATAATTTAGAGGGCCCTTACTGTTGTTGTGACACCTTTTAGTGTGTCTATTGATGCCTTTGCGTCAAGGATAGCGATGTGTGAGCGAGGACAGGGACCACTGATGAGGTGAAGGCCCTAAAGGCCGCAATTGCTGAGTTGAGGAAGGATGTGGACCAGCTGAAGTCCACAGATATGTCTATGATTTTTTGGACTGTGGAGATCCCTGATATGTCAGCTGACTCTGATATGCCTTTGGCTACCACTGGAGATGAGGTGCGAGCAGATGAGGTGGTTACTGCCAAGTCTGAGGCATAGACTGATGAGGAGCAGCTCGGTGTCCATGAGGAGACTACATACGAGGGCCTTACAGAGGTTGAGGAGGCCCTGGTGCATTCATCCGTGCAGATTTCATTAGCAGATACGTCCATGACAGGCTCTAGTGGTACCAGTGTTGCTATTGCACCTGGCACTGATGCCCAGGATCAGAGTATTGCACCAGGCATTGATGCGCCGACAGATGGAGCAACTGTGCAGACAGGAATTCTTATTTACCTCCCTCTCTATCATTGTATTGACTTTTGATCATATTTGTTGCATTTGAGGACGACTGCTTTTTATTTGTGGTGGGTGAGGTATTTCTATACCTACCTCTTGTGTATATATTGGGTTTTGTATGTTGAACTGTGTTTTGATCTTATCTTGTGGATGTTTGAGCTTATGGCTACTTGCATTTCAGCATATTTGCATGTTCTTGGAACTCAGTTCAGTTAGATTTCAAGTTATAGTACTTAGTGGTAGGGATTGCAGCTCCTTCCCTCCATTCTCATCTTTTTTAGACTTCATTCGAGGATGAATGTTCCCAAGGGGGAGATAATGTAACACCACAGACCTGAAAATGATGAAAATCCTAGTTTCAGAAAAATTGGTAACAGTACCGACAGAACAACCCACGGACCATAGGTAGAACCACAGACCATAGGTGGGGTTCCGTCGTTAAGGCACAAATGTTGATGGCATCTGATCCCACCTATGGTCGAACAAGATGTTCTGTGGTTGTACCTACGGACCGTAGGTCTGACCGTAGGTGAGGGTTAGCAGCCATCTGGAGGGAAATGGTGGTTTCGTCAACTTCAAACAGTCATATCTTTTAGCACAAAATTAATTAGGTGGCCTATGACCTATCAAATGAAAGATAATTGAATCCTCTTTCAAACGC
The DNA here is from genome assembly GCA_029582685.1 of Solanum piurae. Lineage (NCBI taxonomy): Eukaryota > Viridiplantae > Streptophyta > Magnoliopsida > Solanales > Solanaceae > Solanum > Solanum piurae. The sequence goes on along the minus strand of JAJOOO010013483.1, from coordinate 6,394 downwards.
CACTAAGTTTTCTAAAATCCCATCTCGGAGTAAAAATTTATGCTCGTTTTAGTGAAGCTTTGTCGGGCAGAGCTTGACTGATGACCCCTACCGACGGTCCGTAGGTTCCTCCGTGGATGACCTTCATCACCTTTTAAGTTAGGGTAATTTAGGTCTTTTCCCTATGCGTTAGGGGCCTTAAACTGTGTTGTTTAATGCCTAAACTACGTCATTTTACTCTGTTTATGCCTAATAACTTAGTTCAGATATACCCTGAACCTTTATTCTCTAAAATTCATCAAGATTAGAGCAAAAAACGAAGCAAGAAGCACCCTCTTTTCCAAGAACAACAGCAGGTTTCTTTCAAGTTCCAGCCCTGAAATTGAAGGATTTTCCCGTATATTTCGTCATCAGGTATGTGAGATTTCACTAATTGGTTCCTTTTAACTACTAGGTTTCTAGAATTCAGTCAGTTCCTTGATTCTACATAGCTTGTTTAGACCTACGGTTTGTAAAACCTTGGAGAATTATTGTGATTTAGTTGTTATAGTACTCTTAATCAAAATATCATGTTTTCTTGGAAACGTTGCTTAATTCCTTGCATGAAAATCAGAACCCTAGTTTGTATGAATTCTCATAGTTCATGAATTACACATGCTAGGTTAGTTAAATAGATATACATGCTCTAGTTTCGAATGTCACATTATCAGTATATAAATGTCGCATTCTCAGATTTGCATGTCAATATTTTGAGCTATTCAGTATTTCAGTATTTCAATCATAATGTAGCATATACATATTCAGTTGGGATTAGGCTTAGTACCGAGTGGACTATGGTTTCAGCGTACCCTCATAGTCCCAGAACTACGTGTCCCCGTAGGTTAAATCCCCTCTGTGGGAATCAGTTTTAGTGATCACGCCAGTCATGCCTTTATACCCATGGCAAGGTATATAGGGCCCTTCAATGGGATGTATGCATCGGACACCACAGTTAGCTCATGTGGTTGTTATGTCGATTACTAGTAGATCCCACAGTCAGACCCTAATGCATTTGACCAGGTTATCAATTATAATTCAGTATTCAGTCTTAGTATGTCATGTTAATAGTCAGTACTTGGTCATTGCATTCAGTTCAGTTCTTTTCAGTATATATCAGTATTTCCATCATGTTCAGATTATATCATTGCTCAGTTTGCTTTGTTCATCTTATATGTTTGTTTAGATTTTATCCATATATTGCATGATCAGTACCTTCCAAGTATTGACGCCTACTCTGTGCTACATCTTTTCATGATGTAGATTCAAGTCCTCAGCATTCAGATCACATGTAGATCGGTTCTTGATCCACATTCAGCAGCTTCAGTGGTGAGTCCTCATACTTTGAGGACAATAGACATGTTTCAGATTATGTCTTTCATTTCAGTTTTAGTTTTTCTTTGGTTAGCTGGGGAATGTCCCAGCAACTCTAGTCAATTAGAGGCTTTTTCAGACATAGTATTAGATTTAGTGTTAGTTTTTGAGTGATTGTTCAGTATCACTAAACTCTTAGTATATTTTATATATTCAGACCAGGATTGGGTATTCCCCATCATTCAGTTATCTCATGATTTAGCTTCCGCATTAGTTTATCTTTTCATAGATATATTTAGTTTGCTTATGATATGCCAGCTCAGGGTTAGCTTGGGTAACTCGTGATCCTAGGTCCCATGTTTACGTCAGGGGTAGCCTCGGGGTGTGACATGTTTCCTGATTGATGATACATGCACAACAAATAAAAGAGGAAAAGCTTAAAGAGAAAACTAGGGATTCAAAAAGGGTAAGAAGGGATGATGGTGAGTCTTCACATTCAAGGTTTGATGGAGGAAATCATTCTCAAGGTATGGGTGGTAGTGAGAAAATATGGACCGAGTGTAGGGAATGTGGCAGAAGACATGAGGGTATATGTCTAACCGGTTTTAATTCTTGCTTTGGGTGTGGAAAGAGTGGTCACAAGAAAAGAGATTGCCCAATCCTTACTTATAAGGGAAGGGATGGTAGGCAAGATCAACCTCAAGAAGATCATGAGGGTTCATATGCGGTAATTGGTAAGTTAAGTTTTTTTACCTTGTGGTTATGTATTACTTGATGTTGAGTATTTCATTGGATATGGTAAGACTCCATGTATGGTGATTGTGTTAGGAGTAGTCATTAAAATCCTTGTGGAAACTTCTTAGGTGTGTACTTGTATCAATGGTTTAGTGGTTTTTAAGACGTTGGTTTTATGGTTAGATTGAGGGAGATGGATTTAAAAAGACTAGTGGGGTTTACTCCCAAGGGGGAGATAGTGTTCTTCATGGTTGATACGTGAGTAGTACTATGTTGGTTTTGGAAGATTTCCTTGTTATGGTTTGGTGGGTGAATGTTTGGAGGCGATGTGACTTCTTAGTATCCCTATCTCTTTCCTTTATCTTCGAGTATAGCTTGAAGTCTTAGCTCCTCATGGTTCACTCTTTAGGATTCGGGTGTCCTAGTCATCCTCATGTTTCCTCATGCATGCATGCTCATGAAAATTTTGATTTTCAAAAAAATAATATAATTTAGTTTAATTGATTGCTTCATGATTATATGTGCAATTGAGTATGATCTTTCATGTTTGTTTTATGAAAAGATGTTTTAAAAGTATGTTTTAGCTTGGAGTTGAAGCTTCTTTATCGAATCTTTCATGTTCATTTAGGTGATTGCATTCATGTTGGGTTGCTAGGTCTAGTTGTTATATTCCTTATGATGTTTTGAATATGTTTTAGCTTGGAATCGATATTCCTGCTTGGTTATGTGCATTTTGATGAATTTGCATTATGATTGGGTTGTTAGTTTCTCGCGTACTCTCTTCGTGCTAGTTAAGTTCCATTCGAGGATGAATGTTCTCAAGGTGGAGATAATGTTGACACAAAAATCAAGGAGTCTAGAAATGGGTCAAGTGGGAAACTCACAAGCCCAAGAAGTGGAACATGGAACCCTCACCGAGCCCAGACGGGTCGTGAAGGGGACTACGATCCGTTAAGGGGACTACGATCCGTTAAGGGGCTCGTGGTAGGTTTCCAGAACCTGCCCCATGTAGGCATTACTTTGACGGACGCCTAGACGACCCATGGTGAAGTTAACGGGTCGTCAAAGTGGTCATCAAGTGGGTCAAGTTTGTAGGGGTCCTTCCCTAGCTACTAGTTAAGAGCCACGGGCATCATAACATCCCGTGAAGCCCCACACGAACCGTGAGGTTGTCCGTGAAGGCTTATCAATAGACTTAGAGTTTGTGGTCAACTTCAAATGATCATATATTTTAGCACAAAATGAATTAGGTGGCTCATGACCTATCAAATTAAAGGTCTCTAAGTCCTCTTTCCAACACCCCCAAGTTTGCGCAATTCCCATCTCGAAGTAAAACATTATGCCCGAAATAGTGAAGCTCTGTCAGGCTAAAATTTCTTCACGACCCGTTTGACGGGCCGTGGTTGTCATGACGACCCGTGATGGGCTTCTAGTGAGCCAATTCGGCAGTTTTTAAGTCAGGGTTATTGGGTCTTTTCCCAATTGTCTTAACCTCAATGCTAAGTCATTTTTCCTTCTACCCAAAGCCCTATATAATGATTCTAAATCCCCAAATCACCCAAACAAAATTCATTCTCTCAAATTATCAAAAGAAGATCAAGCTCCTCCTCAAATATTTCTCTCTCTAGAAATTGGAGAAGAAAGATAGGATTTCAAGATCAAGTCTCCAAATCCTCCATTTTTTTCAAGCTTTTAGCATCAAGGTATGATAGTTTTCATCCATAGATCCCTTCCATTCATGGAGTTCCCAAATTATCCTATTTTCAAAGTTAGAAATCACCAATTAAGGTAGGGTTTTCTTCAATTGCCATGGGTTCTCTTCATTATTTATTTAAAGGATTTAATTATGATCTCGTATGCATGAATTGATTAAATACTATGACTTTATGATGATTTCCCCATGAACCAATGTAAATACCATATTTTCCCAATTGTGATGATATAATGTGGGTCTTTGCTTATGAAAGGGGGGTTGTATGAAATCAAGCATGAAGTGATGGAATCACATGAATTTATGTTGAAATGCATATCTAATCTTTTTTTTCTAGATGTGGTGATTGAAAGTAGGTTTTGAACCTTGAAAGGTTAATTATGAGATTATGCATGTTCTTATGAAATCCCTGTAAATGTTTAAGAAAGCTTGAGAGTAAAGTATCAATGATGATGTTGTTCTTGTGTTGTTTAAAGGAGTTTCTCATGAACACATGGAAGTATGATTGTGAAAGGTCTTCTCACCTAATTGGATCGGATACTTAATTGTACCTTTCCATGAATAGATTTGATTGGATACTTAATTGTACCCTTCGCTAGATAATAAGAACAAGTTAAGAAAATAACTACTTCCCACAATAATAATGAACTAAGGTTACTTCAAGAAGTATCTCACATGTGTTCACATGTTTTATTACTTATGGTTTCTAACTCTCAAAATACATGTTTTACCTTGATCATTGCATACTTATGAAAATGTCCATTTTTAGCATGATTTAAATGCCCCAAAATGTCCAAAAAATCAAGAAAAATACATAACCAATACAAAAAGCGCCACAAATTTTTTTTGACTTGCACCAATGACCTTAGAATATCATGAAGTATAAAAGAACAAAACTTTACTTCTTTTCGTAACTGTCCAAAAATGGCCAAATAATACGTAAATGCCCCAAAATGGACGAAAAATCAAGAAATATACATAAACAATAGAAAAAATGCCTCAAAAAGTTTTTGACTTGCACCAATGACCTTAGAATATCGTGACGAATAAAAGAATAAGATTTTATTTCTTTTCGTAACTGTCCGAAAATGACCGAATATTACGTAAATGCCCCCAAAATGGCCAAAAATTCAAGAGAAATACATAAACAATACAAAAAATGCATCAAAAAAATTCAAATTTTACCAATGACCTTAGAATATTGTGACGAATAAAAGAACAAAACTTTACTTCTTTTCGTAATTGACGGAAAATGGCCGAAAAATCAAGAAAAATACATAAACAATACAAAGAACGCCTCAAAAAATTTTGACATGCACCAATGACCTTATAATATCGTGACGAATAAAATAACAAAACTTTACTTCTTTTGACGAATAAAAGAACAAAACTTTACTTCTTTTCGTAACTCTCTGAATATGACCGAATCTTACGTAAATGCCCCCAGAATGGCCGAAAAATTGAGAAAAATACAGAAACAATACAAAAATGCCTCAATAAAATTACGACTTGCACCAATGACCTTAGAATATCATGACGAATAAAATAACAAAACTTTACTTCTTTTCGTAACTGTCCAGAAATGGCCGAAATATCAAGAAAAATACATAAACAATACAACAAACGCCTCAAAAAAATTTGACTTGCACCAATGACCTATGAATATCGTGGCGAATTAAAGAACAAAACTTTACTTCTTTTTGTAACTGTCCGAAAATGGCTGAATATTACGTAAATGTCCCAAAATGGCCGAAAATTAAGAAAAATACGTCAGCAATACAAAAATGCCTCAAAACAAATCGACTTGCACCAATGACCATAGAATATCGTGACGAATAAAAGAACAAAACTTTACTTCTTTTCGTAACTGTCCAAAAATGGTCAAGTATTACGTAAATGTCCCAAAATGGCCAAAAAATCAAGAAAAATACATAAACAATACAAAAAATGCCTCCAATTTTTTTTTACTTGCACTAATGACCTTAGAATATTGTGACGAATAAAAGAAACAAACTTAACTTCTTTTCGCAACTGTTCGAATATGGCCGAATATCACATAAATACCCCAAGATAGCCAGAAAATCAAGAAAAATACATAAACAATGCAAAAAAAATGCCTCAAAAAAATTCTGACTTGCACCAATGACCTAAGAATATCGTGACGAATAAAAGAACAAAATTTTACTTCTTTTTGTAATTGTCTGAAAATGGTTGAATCATACGTAAATGCCCCAAAATGGCTGAAAAATCAAGAAAAATACATAAACACTACAAAAAGCGCCTCAAAAAAAAATTGACTTGCGCCAATGACCTTTGATTATCGTGACGAATAAAAGGACAAAAGTTTACTTATGTTCGTAATTGTCCGAAAATTGCTGAATAATACCTAAATGCCCAAATATGGCCGAGAAATCAAGAAAAATACATAAACAATACAAAAACGTAGCAGAAAATTTTTGATTTGCACCAAAGAGCTAAGAATATCGTGACGAATAAAAGAACAAAACTTTTCTTCTTTTCGTAATTTTCAAAAAATGGCCAAATGTTGAGTAAATACCCCAAAATAACCGAAAAATGAAGAAAAATACATAAACAATACAAAAACGCCTCAAAAATATA
>JAJOOO010013482.1:0-33559 GCA_029582685.1 Solanum piurae | reverse complement strand
CAACATAGATTTAGTGTGATACTATCTAATAGGCTAGTGTCGATTGGTGCGAAGTAATAACTAAGCCAAACATCGATTATGATGTCTAATATGAGGTAAAGGTAAGGGTTAGTAAATTATACACACGTAGCCGGACCAAGGTGCGGGGTGAAATTCTCTAGATGCCGGACCAAGGATTTAGAGATACCTAATTTATCACTTTGCATGTAATACACTAGAAAATGATTACTATTATTAGGATTACTGCGTTATGAGCTTATGGGGAACACATTCCTAGTTAATTTTAATAATCTGAATATAAATAAATACTTAGTTCAAAGCTATCTTTTTATTGTTTTTATTTTATTTCAATTTAAATCCCCCCATTTTTTATATAACGACTATCGAGTTAAATATTTGCTATTGATAATATTCTTCCATATTCTCTGTGGGATCGACCCCGACTCATAGTTGGGTAAATATATTACATACGATCGTTTATATTTCTTTTCAAGAAGTATATTTGAACGTTATCACTAATCCCTTCAAGATATTTTCATAAAACTACCCATAGTCTTCGTTCTGCAAGTGGTAGTAAAATGGATAGTTGCATACATAAGCATTCTATGCACAAGAATGGTTAGTTGTCTATCAGTCAGCCCATCAAGGTTCCATTCATAAATTTCTGGACCACTATAAGACGTATTAGTCTGATTCCAGTCACGTTCCTCTATAAAAACATCTTGAGGCGTAGGACGGGGATAATAATAAGTGTTCATGCTTGGTTTGGTAGCATAACCACTGTGTTTCTTGGGATAACCCCTGAGTTTATTAAATTTTGAAGAAACTATTTTTAAAATCACCGGTAGCTTCCATTTTATCAGCAAAATCTTGCGATAAATCAATAGGTTTGAATTTTAAACCAGAAAGCTTTTTATCAAGAAGGTCTTCCAAATTATTAACAGACCCAAATTTAAAATCTTGAATTTCAGGAGGTCTTTGAATATGAGTAAGAACGACCTCGGGTTTTTCTTTAGAAGTAGAAGCAAGATTAGTCTTAGCTATATCTGCCTTTACATCTTTTATCAAAATAGTTAAATCATCAAGTTTTTTATCAAGAGAGCTAATATGCTTGCCCAAAACTTTAACATAAAGTCTCAAATAATTGTTTTGAGTAATCAGTTTATTGATTTCATCAATACTGATAAAAGTAATATCTTCCTCGATGAATTTTTGAAAAGCCGAGAAAGTAATACCAGTTTTATTTGGCAAAACAAAAGATGACTGAGGAGGGTATATGGCTTTCGTAAGATTACCACTCCCATCTTTGTAAGTCCTTTCAATAACATTAATATATAAAGGTAAATAGGTGGTTATAAACCAAGGGACAAAATAGATAATTTGATTATGCAAAGCACAAGTTTCATAAAACTCTTGAGAAATACTATTTAGATCTTCTTTACTATAAGAATCAAAGAACCAAGTTTTGAACGATTCCATTTTGCATCAAAAAAATCTTTTTGAATGTGTTTTCTTTCTAGGGAACCTAGGCTAAAATCAATTTGGTGTGAAATCATTAAGAATCATTGGGGTCGAACTCCATCTCGGAGACTGAAGTAATATCCTTGTCAAAAACATCATCATTCACCTGAACTATATTAGTTCGTGGGTCGATCTTTACCTTTTCGACCAAAAAGTTTCCATCAGATCCAATAGTATGTAAAGAAGCAGGCTCGATCTCTAGCCGGACCATAAATAAGTTCAATCGGGGAAATATGATGGATCGCAGGCAAAAGTTTACGACTAGACAAAGATTGTCTATTAAAACTGTGATTCTCAGAAAACATCAACCTGTTGTTAGCAAAAGACTGCCTATGAGGCACATATCTATTATCAGCAAACTGAATACAAATCCTTCCATCAGGATTTTGTGATATATGGAAAAAATTAGAACTAGTAACATCATCTGTTAACTGATTTGGGGATATAACCGAATTTAGAGTCCATGAAGTTGGGAAATCTATTTCTTCCCACTTATAGAAATGGTCTATACCAGTATTATTAGGTAAAACAAATGATGACTGAGGTGGGTAAACCGCTTTGATAATATTACCAGTTCCATCTTTATAAGATCGTTCAAGAATATTGACGAATAAAGGTAAATAAGTTGTTATAAACCAAGGTACAAAATACATAATGTGATTATGTAAAGCATAAGTTACATCAAACTCTTAAGAAATATTATTCAAATCATCGGCACTATAAGTGTCAAAAAACCAAGTTTTAAACTGGTTACATTTATCACTTAAAAACTCATTCTGGATGTATTTTCGTGCCAGAGAACCTGGGCTAAAATCTATTTGGTGTGCATCCATCATTAAGCATTATTAATATCAAAATCCATTTCAGACTGAGAAGAAATATCCTTATCAGAAATATCATAAGCAATATCATTTGCGTGAACAATTTTAAGACGAGGATTAATTTTTATTTTATTAACAAGTCTATCATTTTGATCCGCGGATATAATCGAAGGTATAGTATGTAGAGAAGCAGCACGACTACGAGCCTGGCCATACACATGATCAATGGGGGAAACATGATGAATAGCAGACAAACTTCTATCAGAAGAAAATGAGTGTCTACTATAAGGAATGTCATGAAACTGCATACAAATCCTACCATCAGGATTCTAAGTAATATGAAAATATTCAGAGTTAGTGACTGCATCCGCCATCTGATTAGGAGAAATAACTGAATCTAAAGACCAAGCAGTTGGAAAGTTAATTTCTTCCCATTTTATAGGTCGTCTAGTAGTGACCTTAGATTTAGAAAAATTAGTTTCCACTAAAATAGTTTGATCCGATGTATCATATAACTTACATCTAGGATTTAACGTAGAAATTAATTTAAAATAAATCCTGTAAGATAAGTAAATTAATTCAGTTCCAAGTGCATAATTATAACCATGCGTTTTAACATTTAAAGTTAAAGCATCAAGGATATTAGTATTAGTTAAAGATAACTATAAATTCGGTTGAGTATTGAAATAAACCGGGCCATATGCCACAGTAGACTCAATCGAACCCATCAAAGATTGTCTAAAATTTAAATTTATAGCATCACACAGAGCACCTAAAAATGTCTCAGGTAACCATTTAAGGGACAAAGGCTTAAGAGTAATTTGAACCATGCCAATAGTCAAGAAATTATACTGAAGTTTATATAAGTCAATATCTCGTTTGTTTAACAAACGAATATTCTGTTCTGACGAATTTAACGCCAACGATTGTTCAGTAGTTTTAATCAATTATTTATGAGAAATTTTATCAAACCAACCATAATCATAAATGGTTTGAATATCAATTTTTGTAATAGTCTATTCGTTTAACAAATCAAGGTTTTGAGGTACATTTACCTCTTCAAATCTAGTACATTTAGTACTCATTTGTCCAAGATCCATAAAGAAAAGATCATATTTATGTCGTATACTTCACATCAATTTCATATCTTCTATGAAAGTTCCTAGGCTCTGATACCAATTGACAGGATTTCAGAAGACGGGCGGTAGTATGCGCGTTCATCTTCAATCTAGCTTAATAGCAACAACAACAATAATAATAATAGTTTTTCTGAAAAACAAAAGAAAGACTTTGAAGTTGAATACTCTGCACCTTATTCTTTGTCTGAAATTAATAACAGACTTTATAAACAAACTATTTCTACAAGAAATTCTTCTTTATATTTTCATAAAGTCTAGCTCTTTCATGGTAGATATAAAAGCGAAGTTAGTTATCCGACATATATATGAATCTTTATTGAACATATACTTCATAGATTGAGCGTCAGTTTTTATCAAAAACTTTTGATTGTATAAATCATCTTGAAATTTTAACACACATTTAACGATGGTTAACATTTCATGAACCACTGTAGCATATTTCTTCTAGGCTTTGCTCCATTTCCCAGAATGAAATCTGATCAAATATTCTTTTTTGTCGTGAGGATTAATTTATTTCAAAATCCCACCATAACCAATGTTAGATGCATCCGTCTCAATAATATTTTGCCAAGAAGGGTTAGCAAGAGTTAAACATGGTAAAGATTGAACACGAAGTTTAATATCTTACACCAAAGTTGTATAACTATCAGTCCAAGAAGTTTTATGATCCTTTTTCAGTCTGTCGTATAAAGGATCCAAATCACGAGATATTTTTTATAAAAAGGGGAGATGTAATTAAAACTTCCCAAAAATCTTTGTAATTGAGTCCTGTCTGTGATATCATCAAGAAATTTTGATGCAAAATCAATAAATCATTGAATCGGGGTGACTTTTCCCTGACAAATATGATGGCCAAGAATTCGAACATTAGTTTGAAATAAACTCATTTTTGGCTTAGAAATTACCAAACCATTTTGTATAACAAACTTTTTGAAAATGTCTAAATGTTTAATATGCATTACAAATATTTTGAAAAATACCAAAATGTCATCAATATAAACAATTAGGAAGTCCAAATATGGATTAAAAATATCATTCATGATTTTCTAAAATTCAGAAGGAGCATTTTACAAACCAAATGGCATAACATTCCATTCGTATTGTCCAAACGGGACATTAAAAACAGTTCTATAAGCATCCTCTTTAAATATTTGGATCTGCCAATATCCTGATTTTAAATCAAATTTTGAAAATATATTGACATCATATAATCTTGACAATAAATCCTTTTTGTTGGGAATAGGATACCTAATCCACTCTAAATATTTATTTAAAGGTTTATAATTGATAATCAATCTAGGGACACCACGTTCCCTTTTAGCATCATTGTTGACATAAAATGTAGTGCAAAACCAAGGTGATTTTGACGGTTTTATCAAACCCTTTTGCGGTAAATTATCAATTTCCTTTTTGCAGAATTCAACCAATTCGGCATTCATCTGACAAGGATAAGATTTAGTAGGAATATCATTCTTAGAGAACTCATCTTCATATGGAAGAGTAACAATATGCTTTTTTCGATTCCATAAAGCACTGGGTTGATCAGCACAAAAATCAACAACGATTTGTTCTAAAATTAATTTATTTTTTCCTGTACTTTGGTGGATTTCAAAGTACCAAATATATTCATGCTAAACAATTCAAGTTGAAGAGAATCAACATGATTTTGTTTCATATTAATCAAAACATTAATATCACGAGAAATAAGGTCTGTGATAAAAGTATAACTAATATCCCTGTCTTCATAAGTAGCAGAAAAACTTTTAGCATTTAAGCTAGTAAAAGGATAAAGATAAAAGGAGTTCCAAGTATAATTGGAGGGTATAACTGATTTTTCACCAAGAAAAAGAAATGTGGAATGCAAACTTTATTTTGGCAAATGCGAGTATTAGGCAATTTATACTTTATATCTAAAGCATGTCCAGAAGCAAATTTAACCATATGAGTTATTTTTTCAAATTATTTAGTAGGTACAAGACTCTCTTGAATACAACTAACATCGGCTCCACTATCAATCATAGCAATATCAGTTATTGAAAAATTATTATCAATCAGTATGATGCATTTAACATACCATTTATAAGCAGTAACAATTTGCATCATTCCTAAAAACATACCTTGTCTAGGATTAAGATTAAAAGGTTTTGCAAGAGTAGTTTCTTCAGCAATATTCTTACCTTTGTTATTAACAGTTTCAATCTGAGTAAGACGATGATCACAAATCATTTGATTTTATTTAAGAGATTTAATCTCATTTTTCAAATTTTCAAATTCATTTTCAAATCATCAAAAGAAGAATCTCTTGTAGAAATAGTTTGTTTATAAAGTCTGTTATTAATTTCAGGCAAATAATAAGGTGCAGAGTAATCAAATTTAAAGTCTTTCTTTTGTTTTTCAGAAAAAAATGAGAACTAGCATTATTATTAACCCTAATTGAATAATTTTTTCGCGAAGGTTATTATCAGTAATTTCTTTCAAAAGTTCTATCACATTATCAGAAGTAATAGTATTCAGATTCAAATCCTCAAATTGAGATTGCAATTTATAAAACTCATCATTTTCACAAGAGCAAATATCACCATAACAATTATTGCAAGCATTCATATTAACATGCTGATTATTATCAGATAAATCCGGTCAATTTCATCCTAAGAACCTGAATCAGACTCATAAACAGACTCAGAACTAAAAGTATACAAGAAACTATAAACCTTATCATGAATTTGTTGATCTAATTCTAAGGTCTTCATCTTTTCAAGCTTACAATTGGGTGCTATATAACCGAAATTTCCATACTTATAACACTTAATCTTGGCTAGCTCACGCTTAGACCTATTCTTGGTAAATCTATTAGACTTACGAACAGCCTTTCTAGCATCTCACTCTTCCTTAGATCTATATCAAGACCTCTTCTTTCTATATGGTTTATCAGGATCTCTAGAATCTCTATGCTTCTTCTTCTTCTTGTTAGCCGGAGCATCAGGTAAACCGAACTGGCTACAAAAGTCTCCTATCTGAGATCTTTCCTTAAGCTTATCTATCTTAAGCTATTTGGATAACTTCAATTTGTTGCACAGATTAATACCTTCTTGAGTGCAAACTCTTATCGTCTTACCATAATTATAATCCTTATAAGGAATTTCACCAAGCGCGTTTCGAAGAGTCTTTCTAATTCTCTCGGCAAATAACGGGGGAAGGCCATCTATAAACTTAGTTTTTCAATGCTCATAACTGTTTTCGGGTAATTCCATCACCCTACCCATATAAGTATCTTTATACCATTAAAATTCTACCAAGGCTCTACATCGTAGACCATTTAACAGGGTGCGATCAGTCTCATCCTGATTGGTAAATCTATCATTAAAATGTTCTAAAATGGGTAAGGCTAAGGTATAAACATCGTCTTCTCTATTTTTCACTAGAGCCATGCCTAAGTTATCAACAACTTTTGTATCAGAAGTAGCATTTATCACCGCCGCTTTAGCATCAATGCTCATATAATTATCCCACCAGCCTCGAAGTTGGCCAGTAAAACCTGCAATAATCATTTTGCAAATATTTCTATCTGTGTTTTTAACACTTTGACAGATAGTTGCTTACATAAGCATTCTATGAACAAGAATAGTTAACTGTCTATCAGTCAAACCATCACGGTTCCATCATAAATTTCAGAACCACTATAAGAGGTATTAGTCTGATTCCAATCTCATTCCTCTATAAGCACATCTTGAGGAGTAGGTCTGGAATTATAATAAGCTTGCATGCTAGGTTTATGAGCAAATTTAGTATTACCACTATTCTTCTTGGGATAACCACGAAGTTTATTAAATTCCAAAGAAACATGATTTTTAAAATCAACAGTGTTTTCCATTTCATCAGCAAAATTTTCTGACAAATCAATAGGTTTTGCACCAAATTCAGACAACTGTTTTATCAAGAAGTTCTTCCAAATCATAAAGTGGTTTAAATTTAAAATCTCGAATCTAAGGGGGCCTTTGCACATGACAAGAAATAATCAGAGCTTCTGAATTATTTTTAGAAGTAAAAGCCAATTCAGAAGTTTTCAAATCATTTTTTATCTGAATTATCAAAGCAGTTAATTCATCCAGTTTTTTTATCAACAGAAATAATATGTTCACCCAAAATTTTAACATAAAGTCCCAAATAATTATTTTGAGAAATCAAATTATTAATTTCATTGATGCTGACTGCTGCAAGATCATCTTCAACAAATTTTTGAAAGACAGTAAAGGTGATACCAGTATTATTTGGTAAAATAAAAGATGACTGAGGTGGATAAACAACCTTGATAATATTACCAGATCCATCTTTATAAGATCGATCAAGGACGTTGATGAATAAAGACAAATAAGTGGTTATAAATCATGGTACAAAAGACATAATTTGATTATGTAAAGCACAAGTTTCATGAGAAATATTATTTAAATCATCAGTACTATAAGAGTAAAAAAACCATGTTTTAAACTGGTTCCATTTATCACTCAAAGAATCATTTTGAATGTATTTTCTTGCCAGGGAACCTGGGCTAAAATCAATTTGGTGTACATTCATCATCAAGTATTGTTTTGATTAAAATCCATCTCGGAAGCAGAAGGAATATCCTTATCAGAAACATCCGAAGAATTATCATGAGCTTGAACAATATTCAAACGAGGATCAATTTTTATCAACAAATATAATAGAGGGTATGGTATGCAAAGAAGCAACACGATTACAAGCTGGACCATACATTAGTTCAATCGGTGAAATATGTTGAATAGCAAGCAATCTTCTATCAGAAAATGAATGTCTATTATAAGGAGCACTCTTATCATCAAATTGACTACAAATCTTACCATCAGAATTTTGAGTAATATGAGAATATTCAGAATTAGTGACAGCATCCGTCATCTGACTAGGAGGTATAACCGAATCCAAAGTCCAAGTAGTAGGAAAATTAATTTCTTCCCATTTTATAGGTCTTCTAGTAGTGACCTTAGATTTAGCAAAATTAGTTTCTACTAAAATAGTATGATCAGATGTATCATATAACTTACATCTTGGATTTAATGTAGAAACAATTTAAAATAAATTCTATAAGATAAACAAATCAATTCAGATCCAGATGCATAATTATAACCATGCGTTTTAACATTCAAAGTTAAAGCATCAAGAATATTAACATCAATTAAAGATAACTGCAAATTAGGCTGAGTCTTAAAATATACTGGGCCATATGCTACTGTGGACTCAATCGAACCCATCAACGATTGTCGAAAATTTAAATTTCAAGCATCACGAAGAGCAGCAAAAAATGTCTCAGGTAACCCTTTAAGAGTTAAAGGTTTAAAAGAAATCTGAACCATGCCAATATGCAAGAAATTATACTGAGATTTATATAATTGAATATCACATTTATTTAACAAACGAATCGTCTGTTCAGACGAATTTAACGCCAAAGATTGCTCAGTTGTTTTGATCAACTGTTTATGAGATATTCTATCAAACCAACCATAATCATAAATGGTTTTAAGATCAATTTTTGGAATACTCCATTTGTTTAACAAATCAAGGTTTTGAGGTATATCTACCTCTTCCAGTCTAGTACTTTTAGTACTCATTTCTCCTAGATCCATGATCAAGAGAGCATATTTATGTCGAATACTTCACATCAATCTCATATTTATCATAAAAGTTCCTAGGCTCTGATACCAACTTGCAGGATCTCTGATGACGAGCGGTAGTCTGCGCGATCATCTTCAATCTAGCTTGTTAACATCCGAATTCAAAGAATAAATTCGAATCAAAATATATGCAAATTTAATATAGTTTAATGACTGTATGGAAGGATCTAATCCTTTTATCCGATCAAAGGGTCTGTCAAGATTCAAATATGTATTGTTATTAAGCCCATGTGTCTAGCGATTCTAACCGGGTTTATGCGCCCTTTTTAAACTCATTAACGGGCATAGAACCACGGCTGTCTAGACGGAGTCACTAAGACAAAGCCAATAATTTGTTGTATCGAATATGACTGTACCACCATCTCAGAACCAAGTAAAGAAACCGTATATAAATTTATTTATATTTTGATAAAGTCTAGCTCTTTCATGGTAGATATAAAAGTGAAGTTAGTTATCCGACATAGATATAAATCTTTAGCCAGACATAGTCACGGCTCAGAACTGAGAAATAATACTAAAAGATTTAAATAGAAATAAAATAGTACATTAAAAGGGTTGCGGACTCCAAGACATAGAAGAGAACTATACACTTTATTAACTCTGACAAATCTCCGGCGAACTCAAACTTTAGCAAAGGAAAAGAGAGCTTTACAATTTTAGAGATAGAGGGTTTTCTAAAACCTGCTCTTCACTAAAAGAAAACGAACTTATTTATAGAAAGAAAAAAATCTATGTACAGTAATCGTGGGTCCCTTATCAGTGGGTCCCATATGTACAGTAACAATATATCTACTGTTGATCAACAATGTATCTACTGTTGATCAACAGTGTATCTACTGTTGATAGTGGTGTTTACTGTTAATGATAATCTTTCACATCTTGTCTTTTTTCTTTAGCTCGCGAAGGAAATCTTTCGCCTTTTTTAGCGTATCTTCTGAAGTGTGTTTTTCTGACTCATCAGGTTGAGCCTCTTGAATATCTTCGGTGATGTCATCACTGGTCTCACTCCTCATAGAAGTGTCTGATTTCTCATACTGAGTGATATTGAGGAGTAGATTCCTCCTGACTTCGTCTAAATAATTATTAATCATTTCTTCTTTATTTCCATCTTGAATGGAAATTTTTCTGGCAACATGCCTAACGGAGCTATCAGCAATTATCCCCTTCTGAGGAAAAATACAATATTCTTGGATCCTTTAAGTAATAAGATCCAGCAATTCTTGTCTATATAGAAACTTTTTCCTTGGATATTTCTTCATCAATATGTCCCAAAAATTATTATAAAAGGTTCTATATAAACAAGGAATTTGCTCCTCGGTGAATCCCACTTCCGGGGTCCATTTATGAATCCATGGAATGGAGAATTCAATGAAAAAATAGATTTGTTCAATTTTTTCAATATAGCAGATATAATCTGCGTGGTATAATTCGTTAAGATCTGGTGAAACCTTAACCCATTCTTTATATAATTTAAGAAATGGATCAGGCAAAATCTTTGTTGTCGGACCGTGGTATGACCACCAATTTAAGAACCAATTAGGGATTGATTCTGCAAATATCTTTGCACAATTTTTTATAAATCATGTATGCTTATGCCTCTCATTATTATAGTAGAGGACTTTATCAAAAGCATTACTATAGTCCCAATAAGTGAAATTCATAGGGACCTTATTGAGGCTGATCTACCTTTCTTTCATTGTGGAAATACCCCAATCTTCGATAGATATAATCTGTTTAATAATCATTTTGAAGAAGTTATAAACATTCTCGCTGGTGTTGTATACTGAGAAATGCTGAAATTCAACACTACTAGTGTTTATCAAAATGGTTTCATAATAAGATCGGGTTTTGTATGACTCACCCGGGAAATATAATCTGTTAATCAAAGATCATCTATAAACTTAGCTTTCCAATGCTCATAACTGTTTTCGGGTAATTCCATCACCCTACTCATATAAGTATCTTTATACCATCAAAATTCTCACAAGGTTCTACATCATAGACCATTTAATAGGGTGTGAACAGTCTCATGTTGTATGGTAAATCTACCATTAAAATGTTCTAAAATGGTTAAGACTAAGGTATAAACAACGTCTTCTCTATTTTTGACTAGAGCCATGCCTAAGTTATCAACACCTTCTGTATCAAAAGTAGCATTTATCACCGCCGCTTTAGCCTCAATGCTCATATAATTATCCCACCAGCCTCGAAGTTGGCAAGTAAAACCTGCAATAATCATTTTGCAAATATTTCTATCTGTGTTTTTAACAATTCGACAGATAGTTGCATACATAAGCATTCTATGAACAAGAATAGTTAACTGTCTATCAGTCAAACCATCAAGGTTCCATTCATAAATTTCAGAACCACTAAGAGGTATTAGTCCGATTCCAGTCTCGTTCCTCTATAAGCACATCTTGAGGAGTATGTTTGGAATAATAATAAGTTTGCATGCTAAGTTGATGAGCAAATTTAGTATTACCACTATTCTTCTTGGGATAACCACGAAGTTTAATAAATTCCAAAGAAACATGATTTTTAAAATCTAAAGTGTTTTCCATTTCATCAGCAAATTTTTTTGACAAATCAATAGGTTTTGCACCAAATTCAGACAACTTTTTATCAAGAAGTTCTTCCAATTCATAAAGTGGTTTAAATTTAAAATCCTGAATCTCAGGGGCCTTTGCACATGACAAGAAATAATCGTAGCTTCTGAATTATTTTTAGAAGTAGAAGTCGTTTCAGAAGTTTTCAAATCATTTTTTATCTGAATTATCAAAGCAGTTCATTCATCCACTTTTTTTTATCAAGAGAACTAATATGTTCACTCAAAACTTTAACATAAAGTCCCAAATAATTATTTTGAGAAATCAAATTATTAATTTCATTGATGCTGAATGCTACAACATCATCTTCAACAAATTTTTGAAAGGCAGTAAAGGTGATACCAATATTATTTGGTAAAATAAAAGATGACTGAGGTGGATAAACAACCTTGATAATATTACCAGATCCATCTTTATAAGATCGATCAAGAACGTTGATGAATAAAGACAAATAAGTGGTTATAAATCATGGTACAAAAGACATAATTTGATTATGTAAAGCACAAGTTTCATGAGAAATATTATTTAAATCATCAGTACTATAAGAGTAAAAAAGCCATGTTTTAAACTGGTTCCATTAATCACTCAAAAAATCATTTTGAATGTATTTTCTTGCCAGGGAACCTGGGCTAAAATCAATTTGGTGTACATTCATCATCAAGTATTGTTTTGATTAAAATCCATCTCGGAAGCAGAAGGAATATCTTTATCAGAAACATCCGAAGAATTATCATGAGCTTGAACAATATTCAAATGAGGAACAATTTTTATCAGGAGATATAATAGAGGGTATGGTATGCAAAGAAGCAGCACGATTACGAGCTAGACCATACACTGGTTCGATCGGCGAAATATGTTGAATAGCATGCAATCTTCTATCAGAAAATGAATGTCTATTATAAGGAACACTCTTATCATCAAATTGAATACAAATCTTACCATCAGAATTTTGAGTAATATGAGAATATTCAGAATTAGTGACAACATCCATCATCTGACTAGGAGGTAAAACCGAATCCAAAGTCCAAGTAGTAGAAAAATTTATTTTTTCCCATTTTATTGGTCTTCTAGTAGTGACCTTAGATTTAGCAAAATTAGTTTCTATTAAAATATCAGATGTATCATATAACTTACATCTTGGGTTTAAAGTAGAAAGGAATTTAAAATAAATTCTATAAGATAAAGAAACCAATTCAGATCCAGGTGCAGAATTATAAACATGCGTTTTAACATTCAAAGTTAAAGGATGAAGAATATTAGCATCAGTTAAATTATACTGGTCACTATTATTATTAGTTTTACTATTATTATTACTATTATTATTATTATTACTATTATTATTATTATTACTATTACTATTATTATTATTATTATTTATTTTCAAAGGGTTTAGAAGAACTTGAGCTAGCTTCGTTAGAAGTAGCTAAATTAATGATTTTGAATATACAGCTCCTTACTCTTTAAAATAGGTTGATGATCGTCTTTTAAAAAGAAATGCATTTTATCCTGAAAAGGATTCTTCTTTCGACGATTTAAAAATTGAAATTGAGAATTTGAAAAAGGAGAATAAATCTCTTAAACAAAATCAATTGATTAGTGATCATCGAATTACTCAGATTGAGACTTATAATTCGGTAGATAGGTTTTCAAAAAATAAAGGTATGGCTGAAAATCATTTTGAAAAAGAACCTGTTAATCCAGACCCTAAACAAGATATGTTTTTGGGAGTGATGCAGATTGTTACTGCTCATAAGTGGTATGTTAAGTGTACTATTTTGATTGATAATAGTTTATCGATTACTAATATTGTCATGATTGATAGCCGTGCAGATGTTAGATGTATTCAGGAAGGCTTAGTGCCTACGAAATATTTTCAAAAAACTACTCATTTAGTCAAGTCTGCATCAGGACGTTATTTAGATATAAAGTATAAATTGCCCAATGCAAAAATATGTCAGAATAAACTCTGTATTCCTCACTTCTTCTTTTTAGTGAAAAATCAATTATACCCTCCAATCATACTTGGAACCCCTTTTATAAATGCGATTTATCCTTTTACAGGTATCGACTCAAAGGGATTTTCAGCTACGTATAAACATAATGAGATAACTTATTCCTTTGTTACAGATCCAGTAACCAGAGATATTAATGCTTTGATTAATATGAAGCAGAATCATATGGATTCTTTACAATTGGATTTATTTAGTATGAATATATTCGACTCTTTAAAATCTCCTAAAGTACAGGAAAATATTAAATTGATTTCCGAGCAGATTGCCATTGATATATGTGCTGATCATCCCAGTGCTTTTTGGAACCGCAAGAAGCATATTGTGACTCTTCCATATGAAGCAGACTTTTCTGATGGTGATATCCCTACTAAATCTCGGCCCTATCAAATGAACTCTGAGTTAGTAGAATTTTGCAAAATTGAGATTGATAATCTCTTACAAAAGGGTTTGATAAAACCTTCCAAGTCCCCTTGGTCTTGCACAACCTTTAATGTTAATAACGTGGCTAAAAGGGAACGAGGAGTCCCTAGATTGGTTATTAATTATAAACCATTAAACAAGTTTTTAAAATGGATTAGGTATCCTATTCCAAATAAAAGAGATTTATTATCAAGACTATATGATGCCAATATATTTTCAAAATTTGATTTAAAATCAGGATATTGGAAAATTTAAATATTTAAAGAGCATGCTTATAGAACAGCTTTTAATGTTCCATTTGGTCAATATGAATGAAATGTTATGCCTTTTGGTTTAAAAAATGCCCCTTCTGAATTTCAGAAGATCATGAATGATATTTTCAACCTGTCATATAATGGGGCCAAATCTCTAGAATTTTTTTTATAAAATGGGGAAATGTAATTTAAACTTTCCAAGAATCTCTGCAGCTGTGTCCTGTCAGTGATAACATCAGGAAATTTTGAGGCAAAGTCAATAACTCTTTGAATAGGGGTGACTTTCCCTTGACAAATTTAATGTCCTAGAAATCTCATATCTATATTGAATAACTAACTTTTCTCCTGTATAGACCATGAACGAATCTAAGCTTTATTAAAATATAGAATAATTTTGTTATGGATTCTTGACTTGGTTCTGAGATCGAGGTACAGTCAGATTCAATGCAACACGTTATTGGCTTTGTCTTAGTGACTTCGTCTAGCCAGCCGTGGTTCACAGCTCGAAAAGGAGTTGAGAAAAAGGGTGCCTTATACCCGGTTAGAACTGCTAGACACATAGCTCAATAACAATACGTATCGTTATCTTGACAGACCCTTTGCTCGGGTAAAATTTAGTACCATGTAGTCCGAGAAACTATAATTAAGTTCTTGTATATCTTAGTTCTTTCGCAGGCGGACTACCGCTAGCTTAAGGATGCTAAGTTTGCTTGATCTCTGACTAGGCCATTTACCGCTTGGTCTCCCATCCTGTAAATCTGGTATCAGAGCCTAGAACTTTCATGGTATTTATGAGATGGAGGTGAACTATTCAACATAGATATGATCTTTGTCTCATGGATCTGGTACAAACCAGTACTAAATTGAGATACCTTAAAAAAAAATACCTTGAAGGGATGGTAGTCACTAGAGTCCAAGAAGTGAAGAACTGATCGGATTATTATTTATATCGGAAATCAGAATAGGACTACAAAGAGATGTCTTTACAAAGATTTACAACTAAGGAAAACAGAGAGCGTTTTCTATTTTTTTTTCTGATTCCCTCTTCTAAGAAAGACTAATGCTTATATAGATAAAATAAAACATAAGGAATCTATGTACAATACAAGTGGTCCCACTATCGGGGTCCTTAAACATTGTCTTTACTGTTAATGAACAGTGTTTCTACTGTTGAGTGGGATCCGTCAACAATGTATCTCCTGTTGAGTGGGCTTGCCTTCACGTGGTTATCTCCTTTATGTCTTTTCTTTGCCTTTGTCTAAGGCTTTCATTTGCTGCAGGAAATCTTCCGCATCTTGTAATTCAGTGTCCGACAACATATTTTCTGACTCCGCCCGTTGTGACTCTTCGTTACTTATCTCACTCTGCATTGAAGTGTCCGATCTATCTATCTGGGTTATAGTTTGAAGTAAATTTTTTCTTACTTCTTCTAGATAGTCATGGATCATTTGGTCTTTATCTCCTTCTTGAAAGGAGATTCGCCTAGCAATATGCCTTACGGAGTTATCGTTAATAATTCCTTTTTTAGGAATTTGAGTATATTCCTTGATTCGGTCGCTAATTGTATCTAAAAGCTCCTAACCAATTAGTTGTTTCATTTTAGGATCTTATTTCATTAACTTATCCCAAAAGTTATTGTATTAAGTCCGGTGAAGGCAAGAAATATTTTCCTCTATGAATCCTACTTCAGGAATCCATTTGTGAATCCATGGTATGGAAAATTCAATAAAGAAATAAATTTGATTTATTTTTTCTAGCCAACAGATATGATCTGCATGATATAGTTTGTTCAAATCTGGTGACACCTTTGTCCATTCCTTGTATAACCTGAGGAACTGTTCAGGTAAGATTTGAACAGTACGTGGTATGACCACCAGTTTATAAACCAATTTGGAATTGGTTCTGCAAATATCTTTGCGCATACTTTTATAAACCAAGTATGTTTATGTTTATCATTGTTATAATAGAGCACTTTATCAAAAGCTTGGATATAATCCCAATATGTAAAGTTCATTCAAGTATTGTTCAGGCTTATCTGCCTTTCTTTCATGGTGGACATTCCCCAGTCTTCAACAGATATAACATGTTTAATAATGATCTTTGAGAAGTTATAAACTTTCTCATGCGGGCTATAACCTGTACCAAAAAAGTGCTGAAATTCTGCACTTCCTGAACTTATCAAGATTTCTTCATAATATGAATGAGTCTTATATGACTCTCCTGGATAATATAATCCATTGATAAGATACCTTTGAAATATTTTCCAAGGATCATCTTTTCTCTGAAGATCATAATTCTCTAAAACAAATATCATTTCCTTTTTTTGTAATTTTTCATAGGATTTGATATCATCAGAATCCTCTTTTGTGATGGAAGAAAAAGTATCCTTTTGCTTTTGAGCAGCCAAATATGCCTGCATGGAGCCGTATAACGGACTGTCTTTGGGAATATCTTCAAAATTAACCATTTGTCCTGGAGGAAGATTCTTCCTGAGAAGAAATCTTCTTGTTTATCAAAGTCCTTCGTCCCAGCGGTATAATAGGGGTATTTGATGAGGATCTGTAGAACGATCCTTGAGATGATCTTCCCGGGGCTGATCTTCCCCTTCCTCTGCCTTTAGCTTGAATTCATGGTGGATCCATCGTGCAAACATAACACTTGCCAATCATTCAGAATAATATTCTTCGTAATCAGTCAGATAATCGTCTGAGTAATATTCTAGAAGAATATGAGAGAAATCTTCATTTAAAATATCATCAATAACCTTTTTAATGATAAGATCTTTCAGATCTCTAGGTAATGAAAGAGCCCTAAGTATAGTAACGAGGGTTTCATCATCTAAGAAAGTTAGGAAAAACATTTTATTGAATGTATTCGCGGGATAAGAAATCCGATAATGAGTTATCAACTCCCTTTTTATATTGAATTTTCAATTCAAAAGGGGCTGATTGCGCTTGCCACACCTTGCAAAGATTAATTTTGAAGTGTCATGCTTGAAATCTTTATCAAACATAAATTTGACCGATTGCGCATCAGTTTTTATCAAAAACTTCTGGTTGTATAAATCGTCCTGAAATTTCAAAACAGATTTAACGATAGTCAACATTTCATGGGCCACCGTCGCGTATTTATTTTGAGCTTCATTCCATTTTCCAGAATGAAATCTTATCAAATATTCATTTTTATCGTGCGGATTAATTTGCTTTAGAATCCAACCATAACCAATATTAGACGCATCCATCTCAATAATCTTTTGCCAAGAAAGGTTGGCGAGGGTTAAGCACGGCAACGATTGCACTAGAAGCTTGATCTCCTTAACCAAGTCGGTATGACTATCAGTCCAGGGAGATTTATAATTCTTCTTCAACCTGTCATATAATGGGGATAAATCTCTAGAAAGATTTTTATAAAATGGGGAAATGCATATTAAGCATCTTGATATTTTTAAGAAAATTGTGATACAAAATGGTTTGGTTATTTCTAAACCAAAAATGAGTTTATTTCAAACAAATGTTCGAATTCTAGGACATCAAATTTGTCAAGGGAAAGGCAACCCTATTCAAAGAGCTATTCACTTTGCCTCAAAATTTCCTGATGTTATTATTATTTTATTATTATTATTATTATTGTTATTATTAATATTATTATTAAAGATGACCGCCCGGACTATCGCCCGTCTTCGGACATCCTGGTTAGTTGGTATCGGAGCCTAGGAACTTTCATGGTAAATATGAGATTGATGATAAGCTTGATAAGCTGAAAACCTTAGAGCTGGATGATGAGCTACACAATTTTTTTTATAGTTTCCTTTACACATCAGGTTCTGAATTCGATTATGATTCTGAATCAGGTTATGAGGAAGACATTGATTTACCTGAGTCCTCTGATAATAATCAGCCATTTAATATGAATACTTGTAAATGTCGAGGAGATATTTTCTCTTGTGAAAATAATAAATTTTATAAATTACAATCTCAATTTGAAGATTTGAACATTAATACTGTTACTTCTGATAATGTGATTGAACTTCTAAAAGAAGTTACTGATAATAATCTACGTGAAAATATTATTCAATTAGCTGTTAATAATAGTGCAAGTTCTTCAAAAACTATTGAAAACATACAAATGATTTTGAATTCGAATATTCTGCACCTTACTCTTTGTCTGAAGTTAATAATAGGCTTAATAAAATAATCTATTTCTACTAGAGACTCTTCTTTTGACGATCTAAAAGGACAAATTAAAAATTTGAAAAATGAGATTAAATCTCTTAAACAAAATCAAATGACTTATGATCATCGAATTACTCAACTTGAATCTGTTGAATCTAGTTATAACAAAGGGAAAAGTGTTGTGGATGAAACTACTCTTGCAAAACCCTTTAATCTTGATCCTAGGCAAGGTATGTTTTTGGGGATGATGCAGATTGTTACTGCTCATAAATGGTATGTTAAATGCACCATCTTAATTAATAATACTTTTTTTATAACTGATATTGCTATGATTGATAGTGGGGCAGATGTGAGTTGCATTCAGGAAGGCCTTGTACCTACCAAGTATTTTGAAAAAATAACTCATATGGTTAAATCTGCTTCTGGACATGCTTTAGATATAAAGTATAAACTGCCTAATACGCGTATTTGCCAAAATAAAGTTTGCATACCGCATTTCTTTTTCTTGGCTAAAAATCAATTATATCCTCCAATCATACTTTGAACACATTTAATATATGTCATCTATCCGTTTACTAGCATAACTGCTAAAGGCTTCTCGGCTACGTATAAAGATCAAAGTATTAGTTATACTTTTGTCACTGATCCTATTTCGCGTGATATTAATGCTTTGATTAATATGAAACAAAAGCATGTTGATTCATTACAACTTGAATTATTTAGTATGAATATCTTTGATACTTTGAAATCTACTGAAGTACATGAAAATATTAAATTAATTTCCGAACAAATGGCCATTGATATTTGTGCTAATCATTCTAGTGCTTTTTGGAATAAAAAAAAGCATATTGTGACCCTTTCCTATGAAGATAATTTCTCTGAAGATGATATTCCCACCAAGTCTCGTCCTTGTCAGATGAACGCTGAATTGGTTGAATTCTGCAAAAAGGAAATTGATAGCTTGTTACAAAATGGTTTGATAAAACCTTCAAAATATCCTTGGTCTTATACTGCATTCTATGTTAATAATGCAGCGGAAAGAGAACGAGGTGTCCCCAGGTCAATAATAAATTATAAACCTTTAAACAAATATTTAAAATGGATTCGGTATCCTATCCCGAATAAAAGAGATTTATTATCAAGATTATATGATGATAACATATACTCAAAATTTGATTTAAAATCAGGATATTGGCAGATTCAAATATTTAAAGAGCATTCTTATAGAACAACCTTTATTGTCCCATTTGGACAATACGAATGGAGTGTTATGCCGTTTGGTTTGAAAAACACTCCTTCTGAATTTCAGAAAATTATGAATGATATTTTCAATCCCTGCTTAGACTTCATCATTGTTTATATTGATGATATTTTGGTTTATTCAAAGACTTTTGAAATGCACATCAAACATTTGGACATTTTCAATAAAATTGTTATACAAAATGGTTTAGTGATTTCAAAGCCAAAAATGAGTCTCTTTCAAACCAATGTTCGAGTTTTAGAACATCTTATTTTTCAGGGGAAGGTTACCCCAATTCAACGATCAATTGATTTTGCTTCAAAATTTCCTGATGTCATTACAGACAAGACACAACTACAAAAAAATTTAGGGAATTTAAATTACATTTCCCCTTTTTACAAAAAATTTTCTCGTGATTTAGCCCCTTTATACGACAGGCTTAATAAGGATCATAAAGCACCTTGGTCTAATAGTCACACCGAACTGGTAAAGAATATTAAACTTCGTGTTCAATCTTTGCCTTGCTTGATTCTTGTTAACCCTGCATTGCAGAACATTATCAAGAAGATACGTCTAACATTGGTTATGGAGGAATATTGAACAAATTAATCCCCATGACAAAAATGAATATTTGATTCCATTTCATTCCGGAAAATGGAGCGATGCT
The DNA here is from genome assembly GCA_029582685.1 of Solanum piurae. Lineage (NCBI taxonomy): Eukaryota > Viridiplantae > Streptophyta > Magnoliopsida > Solanales > Solanaceae > Solanum > Solanum piurae. The sequence continues at coordinate 13,023 of JAJOOO010013482.1, read as the reverse complement.
CAGAAAAAATATGCTACGGTGGAGCATGAGATGTTAACCATCGTTAAATGTGTATTAAAGTTTCAAGATGATTTATACAATCTAAAGTTTTTAATAAAAATGGATGCACAGTAGGTAAAATATATGTTTGATAAAGATTTCAAACATGATGTATCAAAGCTGATATTCGCTAGGTGGCAGGCACAACTAGCCCCTTTGATTTCGAAATTCATTATAAAAAAGGGTGCGATAACTCTCTTCCATATTTCTTATCTAGAGAATATTTATCTTCCTTACAATGAGCTTTCTATCTCCTTTCTTTACCGATAAAACATTGGTTACGATCTTAAAGGTAGTTCCCCTCAACGGCGATGTACAAGAACTCATTGCTTGGGTAAATGGATAAGATCCTTCCATGCAGTCATAAAACTATATAAAAATTTGCATATATTTCGATTCGGATTTAATCCTTGAATTTGGATGTTGACAAGCTAGATTGAAGATGACTGCACGGACTACCGCCCGTCTTTGAAGATCCTGGTTAGTTGGTATCAGAGCCTAGGAACTTTCATGGTAAATATGAGATTGATGTGAAGTATTTCGGCATAGATATATTCTTTTGATCATGGATATAGGAGATACTAGTACTAAAAGTACTTGATTGGAAGAGGTAGAGATACCTCAAAGCCTTGATTTGTTACACAAATAGACTATTCCAAAAATTGATATAAAAATCATTTATAACTATGGTTGGTTCGATAAAATCTCTCATAAACAGTTGATTAAAACAACTGAGCAATCTCTGGCATTAAATTCGTCTGAACAGATAATTCGTTTATTAAATAAATGAGATATTGATTTATACAAATTGCAATACAAGTTCTTGCATATTGGCATGGTTCAGATCGCTTTTAAGCCTTTAACACATAAAGGGTTACCTGAGACTTTCTTAGCTGCTTTATGTGATGCGAGAAATTTAAATTTTAGACAATCCTTGATGAGTTCGATTAAATCTACCCTATGGTCTGGTCTATTTTAATACTCAGCCTAATTTGCAGTTATCTCTGACTGATTCTAATATTTTAGATGCTTTAACTTTGAATGTTAAAATGCATGGTTATAACTATGCGCCTGGATCTGAATTGATTTGTTTATTTTATAGAATCTATTTTAAACTGCTTGCTACATTAAATCCAAGATGTAAGTTATATGATACATCTGATCAAACTATTTTAGTAGAAACTAATTTTGCTAAATCTAAGGTCACTACTAGACGACCTATTAAATGGGGAGAAATTAATGTTCCTACTACTTGGACTTTAGATTCTGTTATACCTCCTGAACAGATGACTGATGATGTCACTAATTCAGAATATTCAAATATTACTCAAAATTCTGACGGTAAGATTTGTATTCAGTTTGATGAAAAGAGTGTTCCTTATAATAGACATTCATTTTCTGATAGAAGGACGCTTGCTATCCAGCATATTTCGCCGGTTCAACTGGTATAAGCTGCACATAAAAAAATTATAGTTTCCTTTACACATCAGGTTTTGAATCCGATTATGATTCTGAATCAGGTTTAACATATACTCAAAATTTGATTTGAAATCAGTATATTGGCAGATTCAAATATTTAAAGAGCATTCTTATAGAACAGCCTTCAATGTCCCGTTTGGACAATACGAATGGAATGTTATGCCGTTTGGTTTGAAAAACACTCCTTCTGAATTTCAAAAAATTATTAATGATATTTTCAATCCCTACTTAGACTTCATCATTGTTTATATTGATGATATTTTTGGTTTATTCAAAGACTCTTGAAATTCACATCAAATATGTGGACATTTTCAAGAAAATTGTTATACAAAATGGCTTAGTGATTTCTAAGCCAAAAATGAGTCTCTTTCAAACCAATGTTCGAATTTTAGGACATCTTATTTGTCAGGGGAAGGTTACCCCAATTCAACGATCAATTGATTTTTCTTCAAAATTTCCTGATGTCATTACAGACAGGACGGAACTACAATGATTTTTAGGGAGTTTAAATTACATTTCCCCTTTTCACAAAAAATTATCTCGTGATTTAGCCCCTTTATACGATAGGCTTAAAAATGATCATAAAGCACCTTGGTCTAATAGGCACACCGAACTGGTAAAGAATATTAAACTTCGTGTTCAATCTTTGTCTTGCTTGACTCTTGCTAACCCTGCATGGCAGAAGATTATCGAGACAGATGCATCTTACATTGGTTATGGAGGAATATTGAAACAAATTAATCCCCATGACGAAAATGAATATCTGATTCGATTTCATTCCAGAAAATGGAGGGATGATCAGAAAAAACATGCTACGGTGGCGCATGAGATGTTAACCATCGTTAAATGTGTATTAAAGTTTCAAGATGATTTATACAATCTAAAGTTTTTAATAAAAATGGATGTGCAGTCGGTAAAATATATGTTTGATAAATATTTCAAACATGATGCATCAAAGCTGATATTCGCTAGGTGGCAGGCACAACTAGCCTCATTTGATTTCCAAATTCATTATAAAAAAGGGAGCGATAACTCTCTTCCAGATTTCTTATCTAGAGAATATTTATCTTCCTCACAATGAGCTTTCTATCTCCTTTCTTTACCGATAAAACATTGGTTACGATCTTAAAGGTAGTTCCCCTCAACGGCGATGTACAAGAACTCTTTCTATGGAAAATCATCGATCGTATAGTGATGGATATCTTCAGTATTCATAATATTGAAGAAGTCATCAATTTTGATGACGAGAATTATTATTATCAGAATTATTATGACTCTTATGATCTTCTTGATGATTAAAACATGATGTTTTAATTGTAGGATGGACCCTCCTTGGGTAACCAACGGTCGAGGCAAGGGAAATAACCCACGCGGATAGGGAAGACCATCCCTAGGATCATCATCAGGATCGTCATATGGATCCTCATCAAAATCACCAATTCTTCAGCGCGGGGGCATGAGCTTGATAAGCTCGGAGATATCTCAGAATACAACATCATCATCCGTACACCTGAAAGATATTCCAAAAAGTAGCCCAATATACGGAGAGCTATAGGCATATCTATCGCACAAGCAAAGTGATACCTTTGCCTCTATCATTAAAGATGATGTTGATGATATCAAATTATATGAACAGGTGGTAAAGAAAGAAATGATATTTCATTTAGAGAACTCTGAAATCCAGAGGAAAGACGAACCCTGGAAGATATTCCAGCGCTATTTGATCAACGGTTTATATTTCTCGGGTGAGTCATACAAAATCCGCTCATACTATGAAACCATTTTGATGAACAATGGTAGTTTTGAATTCCAGCACTTCTCAGGATACAATACCAGCAAGAATGTTTATAACTTCTCTAAAATGATTATTAAGCAGATTATTTCGATAGAAGATTGAAGTATTTCCTCAATAAGAGAAAGGCAGATCAGCCTGAATAAGGTTCCCACTTCTTTTACATATTGGGATTATATTTACTCCTTCAGTAAAGTACTTTACTATAATAATGAGAGGAATAAGCATACTTGGTTAATCAAGTTTTGTGCAAAGATCTTTGCTCAACCACTCCCTAATTGGTTCTTGAACTGGTGGTCATACCACGATCCGACGACAAAGATTTTGCCAGACCCTTTTTTAAAATTATATAAAGAATGGGTTAAGGTTTCATCAAACCTTAATAGCTTATACCATGAAAATCATATATGTTATATGGAATAAATTGACCAGTTCTATTTCTTCATAAAATTCTCTATTCCCTGGATTCATAAATGGACCCTGGAAGTAGGTTTTACCGAGGAACAAATTCCTTGTCTATATCGAATTTATTATAATAATTTTTGAGATAAATTGATGAAGAAAGATCCCAAGACAAAGTCCTTATACGGACAAGAACTTTTCGACCTTATTACCCAGAAAATCCATTAATTGTTGATAACTCTGTCAGGCATATGGCCAGATGAGTTTCCAATCTAGATGGAAATAAAGAAGAACTCACTAATAATTACTTAGACGAAGTCCGAAGGAATCACTCTTTAATATCACTAACTACGAGAAATCCGACACTTCTATGAGGAGTGAAACGAGTTATGATACTCGGGATGATACTAAAGTAGCTCAACCATTTGAGCCAAAAGAACTAGGTTCAGGAGCTACACTGAAGGAGACGGAAGATTTCCTATTTGGATTGACACAGAAAGGCAGGATGTAAAAGCTATAGTGAACAGTAAAAGGCACTAGCGACAATATTAACACTATTAAAGAACGGTAGAAACACTGTTTTAGCTACCCAGATAAGGACCCACTACTGTGCAAAGATTCCTTTTCTTTTCTATATATTAGTTTGTTTCCTTTGAGGAAGAGGCAGGTTCAGAAAACCATCTCTCTCTCTTTTCTCTCTCTTGTAAAGAACTCTCTCTCTTGTATTGTAATCTGTAAGTGTGTCGGGTACTTACCGGAGTTGTCAATATAATAAATGGGATAGCTCTCTTATAGGCCCTGGTGTTGGCCACAAGGTACTGCTATTCTTCCTTTCTTTTACTTTCTCTGCTTCTCCGGTCTGAGCCGTGACTATGTCCGGCTAAAGAATCATATCTATGCCGGATAACTAACTTCACTTTTATTTCTATCATGAAGGATCTAGACTTTATCTAAATATAAATAATTTTATATATGGTTTCTTGACTTGGTTCTGAGATGGTGGTACAGTCAGATCCAATGCAACACGTTATTGGCTTTGTCTTAGTGACTCCGTCTAGCCAGCCGCGGTTTTAAGCACGCTAATGAGTTGAAAAAGGGCGCTCTATACCCAGTTAGAACTGCTAGACACATGGGCTCAATAACCATACGTATTGAATCTTGACAGACCCTTTACTTGGGTAAAAGGATAAGATCCTTCCATACAGTCATAAAACTATATAAAAATTTGCATATATTTCGATTCGAATTTCATCCTTGAATTCGAATGTTGACAAGGTAGATTGAAGATGACCGCGTGGACTACCGCCCATTTTCGGAGATCCTTGTTATTATTATTATTATTATTATTATTACTATTATTATTGTTGTTGTTGTTGTTTTTGTTATTATTATTATTATTATTAAGGTAAAAATTTTACAGTCGGACCATGGTATGACCACCAGTTTAAGAACCAATTAGGGAATGAACAAGAATAGTCAGTTGTCTATCAGTTAATCAATCAAGATTTCATTTATAAATTTCAGAACGACTATAAGAGATATTAGTCTGATTCCAATAATAATAAAAAAATAGTGACTATATCAGTCAGCTGAGTAGGAGGTATAACAGATTCTAAAGTCCAAGTAGTAGGAAAATTAATTTATTCCCATTTTATAGGTCGTCTAGTAGTGACCTTAGATTTGGAAAAATTAGTTTCTACCAAAATAGTTTGTTCATCATCATCATAAGAGTACTGCTAATTGGCAAGACAGAATTTTGGCACGAATTGCAAGACACGGATAAATGACGAAAATGTCCCTTTGGCTCCAAAACCGCTTGTGTTTCCCTCCAAAAAAGAAAACCACCTTTGACATTTTAATAATTATTTACTCTCTCTCTTACTTTACTCTTTTTAGCTCCTTCAACTTTACTCTTCAATTGTATTACCCAATTATAATCACATTCAATTGACATGTATTTGTGAGAGAGCATAACTCATCTAATACCATATCCTTTAACTTTATTTAATCATAATGATTCAACTTATACTAATGAAAAATCTACAATTTTTGCGAAAACAAAACAAATATAAACTTCTACAATGTTATTTAACAATAAAATTTAAAATTTAAAATTATTTAAATCCTAAAAGCGTCAAAAATAATTTCAAAAAAAAAAACTAAAACATGGGGAGCTAACCTGGATTCGAACTCGTGACCTATAGACTAATCGTGTAACCTTTAACCATTCGGGCTGCAATAGCATTCGTTTATATTTACGAAAGGAAATGTATTTACTCTCTCTTTCACATCAGTTGTTTAATTAATATCACAAGGGAATTTAAAATGAGATATTATCAATAAATTTGGTCTAATCTATCCTTTAATTAGCAAAATAAATAGATCAACAGTTGACTTGTACCAACCATAAGTTGATCATGCAGATATCATGACATATGGACTAGTTGTTTGAGCTTTAACCTTTCGTGGTTCGATAGCATTTGTTTATAATCACAATAAATATTATTTATTCTTATTTGATTATTTTAAATTAGTAAAAACAAAGAAAGTAAGTTTACAGGCCCAATCCACAATATAGAAACAGATCGAAAGTAAAGGCACAAACCTAAAGATAAATGCACAAAACAGCCCAATCCCAAAACACATAGAATGATAAATGAAAATAACATCACAAAACCCAAAAAAAAAACATTGCTAACATAGGTATATATAGTTCTTTAAAGGGAAAAGGCATAGATTTCCCCTGAACTTGTATCGAAAAGTCAGTTACACACTTAAACTATCCTGACGATCTATTACACACCTTTACTACTTAAAAGTGAATTTATTTACTCCCTAAAATTGACGTGGCAAAAAAATAAAAAATAAATAAAAAACTGGTGCGTCAGAAAAAATTAAAGTTAAAAAAAATAAAAAAATCAAAATCTTCCTTCCCCTCCCATTACCCTTTAGAAAAAGAATTAAAAAATCAAAATCTTCTATCCCCACCCATTACCCTCTTCTTCTTCATTCTTTATTTTTCATCACAACCTCAAAGATTCACAATGACGTGAGTGTAACAGTGGTGTTGTTGGTTGTGATTATTTGTTGGTTGTTCAGATTATTTGTTGGCTATTCAGATCTGAAAGTGTGAGGCTCTTTGGAACTTTATCGGAGCCATGGCTGAAGCTTTGAGCTTGACGACACACCTGTAAAACAAATCAAAAGAATAAAATCACAAAGGGATAAGGTAAGGGAGTCTGGTTTGGTGTTTGTTGGTGATTAATTTGGATTTTGAGTGGCTATTTTGTGGTGGTTGTTTGGTGGCTGATGGTTCATCGAAAAAGAAGAACAAATGGCGTTGTGGAGGTGAACTTATGGTGGTGATGGGTTGATTGTTCTTCGCCGGAGAAGACAAAGAAAATTCTTGTATAAATTCAAATGAATGATTTCTCCGATGAGATTAGAGATAAAGTGGGTGGGATTTTGTGATAAAGAAGATATAACTATTAGAAATTTTAATTATTAATTAGATATTAATTAGTGTAAAATAAAGTTAACAAAAAGAAAGTTAATTAATAAAGAACAGGAAACAAAAAGAATATAAGAAATTATAAAATTTGACGTGGCGATGAGTGTGGCAGCGCGTGTAATACACTACATGCTGTGAGAGTGGTGTTACACGTCTCAGGGTGGTATTAAATTCATTTTTAAATAGTAAAGGTATGTAATAGGTCGTCACAATAGTTTAAGCGTATAACTGACTTTTAGGGACAAGTTTAGGAGGCAATTTATGCCTTTCCCTTCTTTAAATAACATGATTCCACAATACTTTTGTAGCTTAATTTCACTCTTCATTGGAATATTTCAATGTTCAACCATTTGTATTTACGGTATAAACTACCACTAAGTCAAATGGTCAAATTTTCACATTCTTGCCAACTACAATATATAGAAGATTGATATATTTAAATATAGGGTTCTTGTGAATGAAGAAAAAATTGACAAAAAACAAATATATTTGAACAAAGGTATTTTAATCAACTCAGATTTGTCGTTGATTTATTATTCCAAATTAAAATTGTGAACGAAAAGGAAACAAAAAAACACTATTTAAAATGACAACGTATGAAATTAAATAAAAAATTCTTGGGCAGTGTGAAATAAATAATAATTATAACTTGGACTTTTCAGAAGTGGTTTAAGTTTTAAATAGTTGTGGTTTTAAAAGTATTAAAAGTGGTTTCACTTTTGAGGGTAATTTAGGTACACGAAATAAATGAATTTACCCAAACGCCCTTAACTTTTCACCAAAATTACAAAAATACCTATTTTTTGTTGCTCGTGTCATTTCGTAACAAAAATCTGTCTTGCCAATTATATTTTCCGTTATTATTATTATCATTATTATTATTATTATCATTATTATTACATCATCATCATCATCATTATATTAAAGGTTCCTTATACTTTGATTGTGCGATCCATATTTATTTGGTATCAGAGCCACGGATTAAAGTAGCTATATGTGTTATAGTTCAACACAGTTTATTTTTATGAATATCATAAAAAAGAAATGTACTGTTAAAAACAGTAGGAAAGAAGAGTATAATATACCTCAGCAGCTTGATCTTCTTAATAGATGGACTATTCCTAAGATTGCACCCAAAATCATATATCAGATGGGTACTTTTGAGAAATTAGGTCTCAAACAGGTGGTAAAAACCACAGAAGATACTATCACTATTGATAGTGAAAACTAGACTTTTAGATTATTATCTGAAAATGATTTGGCCCCTTATAGGGATATTTATCGTTTTATGCATATTGGTTTAGTACAGGTGGCTTTTAAGCCTCTTACTTTACGTGGTCTACCTGAAAGTTTTATAGCAGCTTTGTGTGATGGTAGAAATTATAATTGGAAGAAATCTTTGATAGGAACTATTCAAACTAGTCTAGCTTATGGACCAATTTATTTTAGTGTGTATCATAATTTGCAGATTTCTTTACAAGATGATAATTCTTTAAGTGCTCTTATGCTTAATATTAAGCTTAATGGTTATGATTATATACCTGGTACTGAAGTTATATGCAGTTGTTATAGAATTTATTATAAACTTTTGCATACTTTGAATCCTATGTGCAAAATGATTGATTTCAAAAATGAAACCATTTTGATATAAACTAATTTTGATAAATCTAAGGTTGTCACTAGAAGACCTATCAAGTGGGAAGAAATAGATTTTCCTCAAGAATGGATTATTGAAAGTGCTACTCAACCCAAAAATAACATTAATACTGAGATTTCTGAAATAAAACAGTTGAATGATGGAACTGTAAAAATTAGATTTTCTAATGAAATTAGCATGCCTGATAATCATAGCATATCCTCTAGAATTACTAGATCTAATTCTTCTTATATATCTCCTATCGATTATATTGTGCAAGCTCCTTCTAGGGCATCTACTTCTCAGATTAGAGAAACTTATAGATGTGACAATATAAAAATTGATAAAGACCTATTCGTATAGCTAGTTCTTATTTGGATATAACTGAATCTGAAATGAACTTTCCAGATGAAATAATTGGTTAATATTTGTTTATGATGTCTGACAAAATCATTGATTTAAGTCCGAATTCTCCGGCGAGAGCTCGTATCGCTAAAGATTTTCAGCGAAAAAAATGGAAAATTTTTAGAAGATGGTTCTTCAAACACTTTAATAAAGATGAACAATATGATTTTCAAGAAGAATTTTATAAGGATATAATTGATTCCAGAATAAATCGTCTTGTTGCATTTGTTCCTTGGTTTATGTGTAAACATGTTCATAACTATATCTCTATGTTTGAAAGAGATTTTACTTTAAATAATGGAGAAATTACTAAATTGGTTTTTCCTCCATAACAATCTTTTCAAATTAAGAAAGATGACAAGATTGTTAACTTTAATGCTTTTTCAAAATTATTTAAAAATGATACAACTGTTGTTACTACTATGCATGTTAATTCCATGATTAAACAACATAATTATGCTAATATTTATATGAGTATTTTGGGAGAGCATATTATCTCTTTACATGAGAAAGTTGATAAACTAATCTCTTTATTGCCTACTAAGTCTAAAGGAAAAGAGAAAATTGCTTATAACAGCCTGCAACCTCCGCCAGAAATTGAAGATTTCAAGATTAAAGATTATTCAGATCTTGAGAATTTCTTGGTTTTTAACCTCTGCCATGATATATGAACCTTATTTAGTAGGAATCTCTTCCGGAATATGATCCTTAACCTTAACTGTAGAGGTATTACTGATTTTATCAATAATTTGAGCTCTAATTTCTGGATCTTTAATATTTTGTAAAAGCTCAAGTACTTTGTCATTATCAATGAAATTAAGACTCAATTCTTTAAATTGAGAGTACATCTTATAAATATCATCTCCTTCACATGCCATTATTTGTTGGCAAGGTGAACATTCGTTTTCAGAAGTCATATAATCTTCTTGTTGTAAAACTTTAAGATCCTCACTTGTTGATGACGATCTTTCACTGCTGTTATCATCAGATTTTGATTTTCCTGAATCAGAATTAAGCATAATCTTATAAAGGGAATCTTTTATATTGTCATCTATGTCAAGACTTTTAATCTTTTCCTTGATTCTGCAATCTTTTGCATAGTGACCAAATCTTCCACATTTGTGACAAGTATCTGATTTGTTATCATTTTAACGATAATCTTGCCAGGCCTTATCTATGTTATATTAAAGATTCCTTATACTTTGATTGTGCGATCCATTTTTATTTGATATCAAAGCCATGGATTATAGTAGCTATAGGTGTTATAGTTCAACACTATTTGTTTTTTTTTTTTTATTATTATTATTATAGTTATAATAATAATTATTATTATTATAATTATTATTATAAGCAAAGTGTTGAACATAGATAATCATGGCAACAGCTTACAAGGAACATTTATGAACATAGATAATCATGGCAACAGCTTACGAAAGCCCCTACTATTCGGGTCCGCCCTACACGCCACCTGGCTAACGGGTAATCCAATGGATTCCTTTGACAACCTTTGTAAACCTGCCTGGATAGTCTATATTTGACCTTTCTAACAGTTTAAGTCGTCGTCATAATAGACACCAACACCATTTACTTATACGAACTTAGTATGATGCAGTTCAACACAAATAATTTAGCCTATAATTTAGGCTAAGCACTTAAAGGAATATAATAGAAGATAGAAAAATAGTACCTGGAGTCGGAGCTCCACTAAGCCGAAGTACCAACCAAATTTAATGCTTTTATTTAAAATTTATAAAAGAAAATATTACAAGAGTAGAGAGATAGAGAGAGAGAGGGGGGGGGGGTTCTAAAACCTGCCTCTTAAATAAGACTTCCTTCCTCTTATATAGGGGTTGGAAAATCTAAAGCGATAAGAAAAGAGTGGCCCACATGCTTTACAATGGCCAACAACAAAAGGATAAGACCGACAACCAGGCGTGGTCTTTCCACTAAACCAAATGGCCGACATATTATCCTGGCCTACAATTCTACTTTATTAAAGTCTTTTGGCATATTACCCCTATCATTTAATTTTGTAGGGCCTTCATTCACGTTTTTCCCTTGCCCTTGCAGGTGGCTTTGTCGGAGGATTCCTCGACTTTCTCTTGGAATTTAGCAAAAAGAGCATGAATATCAATTTCTTCAGTGCTATGATCACTTTGGGCTTCTCCCGCCATACACACTTCATCATCCTGATTGGTGTGGCTTGCTGATGTCATGGATATATCATCTCTGATATCAATGTCAAGATTTTTTAGTATATCTTTCTTGACTTCTTTCATGTATAAGGCTATGACCTTTGATCTAGAAATTATTTCTTTCTTCATGTGAAGTTTCCTTGCAATTTGTTTATAAGGGCTAAGAACATTACCTTGTGGTTCAGATATTTCCTGAGCATGATATTTATTAATAGTATCATTTAGTAAGTCCAAAATTTCTTGACCATGAATTTTTTTCGTCAAGATCTTTGTTAATTAACTTGCTCCAGAACTTTGTATAAAAAGTTCGTCGTAAACATGGGAACCCTTCAGAAGTATTATGAACTTTTACATTCCATTTTAGAATCCATGGGATTGAGAACTCTGTAAAAAAGTACATTACAGACATTCCTTCAAAGAAAATATTATCTTGTCCCAAATTTATAAGTTTAGGGGATAAGGTCTCATCCTGAAATGAAGAACGAACATAAATTAGTCTAGATATTCCCTAGTAAGGAAATCAGGCAGACTATTATCTGATCCTTTCTTATAATTAATCTCAAAATCAAACGGAGCCAATAAGGCTTGCCATCTTGCAAACATTTGTTTAGAAACATCATGCTTACAATCTTTATTAAACATAAATTTTGTTGCTTGGCAATCAGTCTTTATTAAAAAATTTTGACTATAGAGATCGCCCTGGAACTTTATAACACTTTTCACAATAGCTAAAATTTCTTTAGCTACAGTGGCATAATTCTTTTGGGCTGCATTCCATTTTCCTGAATAGAATTGGACAATATAATGTGTTTTAGTATTAGGACAATATTGTGTCAGGACACCACCGTATCCTACACCCAAAGCATCTGTTTCGACCGTCTTCTCCCAATTTGGGTTGGCCAAAGTAAGGCAAGGGAGGTTTTAAACCTTTGTCTTAATCCTTTTGTCAGCCTCAGTATGATCATTCGACCAAGCTTTTGGGTTATTCTTAAGCCTGTCGTATAAGATAGTCGTATCGATGGCTAAGTCCTTTATAAATGGAGCCACATAATTAAGTCTTCCCAGAAATCTCTGCAATTGGGTTTTATTAGTTATAATATCAGGAAATTTGAATGCAAATTCAATACTTCTATTGATCGAGCTGATATCTTTGGTTGAGATATCACTACACCGTTTTGAATAATAATTTTCTTAAATACTTCAAGATTCTTGAAATGGGTTTCCACATTTTTGGAAAATATTAGAATATCATCTATATAGACAATTATGAAATTTGTATAAGGCATAAAAATACCATTCATGACTTTTTGAAATTCTGATGGAGCGTTTTCCAAACCAAATGGCATAACGTTCCATTCATATTGACCCATGGGGATACTAAAAATAGTTTTGAACCTGTCTGATTCAGCTATCTGAATCTGCCAATAACCTGATTTCAGATCAAATTTAGAAAGTATAATAGCATCATAAACTCTATCCAATAAATCTTTTTTATTAGGGATAGGGTACCTGATCCATTTCAAGGTTTTATTAAGTGGCTTATAATTGATAACTAACCTTGGAA
>JAJOOO010013481.1:0-30083 GCA_029582685.1 Solanum piurae | reverse complement strand
TTAGGCCCATCAAAGTCAAGAATATGCACAATGTCTTCATGCTTTACACCAGTACTAGATCATGTAAATAAACTTTCACTGTCTAAGAACACTAGAAGTTTTTGTACTTCTCCGATTCCTCAAGTATTTGTGAACATAATGTTCTACTTTAGGAGTGTCGGTCATATAAGTATTCTGTCCTTCTAAATCTGACGAAACTGATAACTACTGCTCTATTTTGCAGGGTTCCTTCTTTGGCTGGAATGGATCTACCTTCTGAATTTCCATTTCATTTCACAATTGGCCATCTTTGAGCCACTTATGAACTGTATGTATGTGGTTGGATCTGTATCAGCCAAGTAACTTTGTCTTGGTAATACTTGGAATGATGAATGTCTGGTCCTTGTGAATGTTGGCATTATCCTGCATGTAAGCCCTTGATGTGATCATCGAAACATTGTCTTGAATATGAGGTCTGAGCTATCAGCACTCTTTCGCGTTCATGTCATTGTTTCATCCATATTTTCTGTCTCTCTGTTCCATATTTGTTGCATGCCTATCTGAAGATTGCCAATCGCTCTGCTTGTTAGCTGAATCATTTCACCTATTTTATGATCTTAGTATGTAAGCTACAATATGCTTTTAATGTATTTTTTTTCAATTATGCTATTAATTCTATCAATTGAATTAATTGTCAAAAAATATTTAATTACTTCTTTTATCCCATTAACATCATCTAGATGTTTTTCAATTATAAAAAAGTACTTATATCTTATGATATTTCAAAGGAATTAAGTGATCAAATGATAATGAGTACATGTGAACTACTAAAAATTCCAAAGTGTGTATTTTTGTTATTCTCCTGCTGTGGTTGATGTTTTTTTTCTTTCGAAGGACCTAAAAATTATAATTGAATAATTTTATAAGAAATATTAAAAATGACTTTAGTGGGATCTTACCAACACTTAATTCAAGAAAATAGGTTTTTTTTTTCTTCTATTTAAATGGTAAAGAGTTATATTCACATATTTCGTCCCTTGGTAATATATGCTCTTAATAAACTCAAAAAATAGTTAAATCTTTTTCTCCGCCAAAAAAAAAACTTTTAATCAACTTTGCTAAACAACGTCAACCTCTATATTTCCTGCCAAAATAAAAAGACAGAGAGAAAAATTGTTTGATATATTATACTTTCATCTATTTTAAATTACGTGAATTTGGGCTTAAATTTTTTTAAAATAAAATTATATAAAAGTTACTACTAGGGTGGCAGTTCGGTTTAATTTTATCAAACTTCAATTCGGTTCTTCGATTTTCAATTTTAGAAAAGTGTGCATCGTATACCAAATCAAAATAATTTTGTTCGGTATTTTTGAATTGATTTTTCAGAGCGAATGAAAAATAAAATGAGAACAAAATCAATGTAAAAGATATTTAAAAATTTTAAACTATGTTAAGGAAGGGTGTGTCTCATCATGGAACACAGATTGTGCTAACTACTATATTTATCTTTTTCAAGAACATTGTGCCTCCAACTACTTCTCGAGAAAAACAAGGACGAAGACGAGTTCCTTTACATATTTTTTTTCCAGAAAAATATGTTGGGTGCTCCGAGGCGCCATATCCATGGGCTAATACATACGAAAAAATAATTCCAAAAAATGGGCCTGTAAATGCTGAAATAAGCATTAAAAAAAATGGGGTGAGTATACGTAAATGTTTCCCAACTCATTATGGAGGTCCTCCTTACATTATTTCAGGAAAAAAATTTGGGTGCTCCGAGGCGCCAGATCCATGAGTTAATACATACGAAAAATCGATTAATTTTGATAATTCCTAAAAAAGGTCTTTAAATGTAGAAATAAGCATTAAAAATGGTATGAGTATTCATGGTGGTTCCCCAAATCGTTACAGAGGTTTTGATAAAGTTTTGTCAGAATTATTTTTGGGTATTCCGATGCAGCAGATCCATGGGCTAATAATACACGCGAAAAATAGAGGAATTTGGGTAATTTCTAAAAAAAGTCATGTAAATGCGGAGATAGGCGTTAATAAAATGGTGTGAGTATACGTAGTGGTTCCCCAACTCACTACGGAGGTCCTCATAAAGTTTTTTCAAAAAAAAAATTGGGTGCTCCGAGGTGCCAGATCTATGGGCTAATACACACGAATAATCGAGGAATTGGGCTAATTCCTAAAAAGGGCCTATAAACGCGGAAACATGCGATAAAAAATGGTGTTAGTATACGTGGTGGTTCCCCAGCTCATTACACAAGTCCTCAAAGTTTTTTCAGAAAAATATTTAGGTGCTCTGAGGCGCCAGATCCATGGGCTGATACACACGAAAAATTGAGAAATTTGGCTAGTTCCTAAAAAAGAGCCTGTAAATGGGGAAATAAGCGTTAAAAAAATGGTGAGAATATACGTGGTGGTTTCCCAACTCATTACAAATGTCCTCATAAAAAAATTGTGGGTGCTCCCAAGCGCCAGATCTATGGGCTAATACACATGAAAAATTGAGGAAATTTGGTAATTCCTAAAAAAGGGATTGTAAATCCTGAAATATAGGCGTTAAAAAATGGTGTGAGTATACGTGGTGGTTCCATAACTCATTACGGAAGTCCTCATAAAATTTTTCAGAAAAAAATTTGGGTGCTTTGAGGCGCCAGATCCATGAGATAATACACACGAAAAATTGAGAAATTTAGGAAATTTCTAAAGAAGGCCTGTAAATGTGGAAATAGGCATTAAAAAAATATTGTGAGTATATTGGTGGTTCCCCAACTCATTACGGAGGTCTTCATAAAGGATTTTTAGAAAAAAATTTGGGTGCTCTGAGGCGCCAAATTCATGGGCTAATACACACGAAAAATCAAGAAATTGAGGTAATTCCTAAAAAAAATGGCATGTAAATACGAAATATGCGCTTAAAAATGGTGTGAGTATACATGGTGGTTCCCCAACTCATTACGAAAGTCCTAATAAAAAAGAAATTTTTTTGGGTGCTCGAGGGAGCAAGATACACACGAATAATCGAGGATATGGGGTAATTCCTAAAAAATGGCCTATAAATGTGGAAATGGCGTTAAAAAATGGTGTGAGTATACGTGGTGGTTCCCCAATTAATTACGGAGGTCCTCATAAAGTTTTTTCCAGAAAAAAGGACTTGTAAATGCAGAAATGAGCGTTAAAAAAATGGTGTTAGTATAAGTGAAGGTTCCCAACTAATTACGGAGTTTATTGAGAAAATGTTTTTGGGTGCTCCGGGCACCAGATCCATGATCTAAAACACACGAAAAATCGAGAAATTTGAGTGATTCTTAAAAAAGGGATTGTAAATGCGGAAATGGGCGTTAAAACAATGGTATGAGTATATGTGAATGTTCCAAAATCATTACTTAGGTCCTCATAATATATTTTGAGAAAATAGTTTTGGGTGCTCTGGGAGCCATATCCATGGGCTAATACACACGAAAAATCACAAAATTTGGGTGATTCTTAAAAATGGGCCTGTAAATGCGGAAATCGGTGTTAAAAATGGTGTGAGTATATGTGAAGGTTTCCCAAATCATCACGGAGGTCCTCATAAAGTTTTGTAAGAAAAAAGTTTAGGGTGCTCCGAGCGCCAGATTCATGGGCTAATACACAAAAAATCGAAAAATTTGAGAGATTCTTAAAAAAGGCTTGTAAATGCAGAAATGGGCGTTAAAAAATGGTGTGAGTATACATGAAGGTTCACCAGCTCATTACGGAGGTCCTCATAAAGTTTTTTGAGAAAAAAAAATAGGTGCTCTGGGTGTAAGATCCACGGGTCAATACACACAAAAAATTAGGAAATTTTAGTGATTTTTAAAAAGTCCTTGTAAATGCGGAAATGAACGATAAAAAAATGGTATGAGTATAAGTGAAGGTTCCCCAACTCATTATTGAGGTCCTCATAAAGTTTTTTAGAAAATAATTTTTGGTGCTCCGGGCGCCAGATCCATGGGCTAATAAACACAAAAAATTTGAGAATTTGGGTAATTCGTAAAAAATGACTTGTAAATGCAAACATGGGGTTTAAAAAATGGTGTGAGTATACGTGAATGTTCTCAAACTCATTATAGAGTCCTCATAAAGTTCTTGAGAAAAATATTTTGGGTTATGCGGGCGCTAGATCCATGGATTAACACACGAAATATCGAGGATTTTGGGCCATTCAAAAAAGAGGGTTTGTAAATGCGGAAATGAGCGCTAAAATGGTGTATGTATACGTGAAGGTTCCCAACTCATTACAGAGGCCATCATTAAGTTTTTTGAGAGAAAAAATGTGGGTGCTCTTGTCGCCAGATCCATGGGCTAATACATGCGAAAATCGGGAAGTTTGAGCGATTTTTTAAAAAGGGCTTGTAAATGCAGAAATGAGAAATAAAAAAATAGTTTAAGTATACGTGAAGGTTCCCCATTTCATTATGGGGGTCCTCATTAAGTTTTTTGAGAAAAAAATTATGGGTGCTCCTGAAGCTAGATCCATGGGCTAATACACACGAAAAATCATAGAATTTGGACGATTATTAAAAAATGGCTTGTAAATGCAGAAATGAGTGTTCAAAAATGATGTGAGTATGCGTAAAGGTTCGCCAACTCATTACAAAGGTTCTCATAAACTTTTTTTGAGAAAATATCTTTGGGTGCTCCGGCGCTAGATCCATGAGCTAGTACAAGAAGAATTGAGAACTTTGGCTATTCTTAAAAATGGGCTTATAAATATGGAAATGGATGTTTAAAAAATGGTGTGAGTATACGTGAAGGTTCCCCAACTCATTACGGAGATCTTCATAAATTTTTTTGAGAAATTTTTTTGGGTGCTCTGGGCGCCAGATCCATGGGATAATACACATAAAAAAAATCAGGAAATATGAACGATTCTTTAAAACGGGCTTGTAAATACGGTAATGGGTATTAAAAAATAGTGTGGGTATACGTGAAGGTTCCCCAACTCAATACGGAGGTCCTTATAAATATTTTTGAGGAAAAAATTTTGGTTTCTCCGCGCATCAGATCCATGGGAGATTCTTAAAAAAAACTTGTAACAAGCTTAAATGGGCGTTAAAAAATGGTGTGAGTATAAGTGAAGGTTCCTCAACTCATTACAAAGGTCCTCATAAAGTTTTTTGAGAAAATAATTTAGGTTCTCCGGGAGCTAGATCCATGGGCTTATAAACAAGAAAAATCGGGGAATTTGGGCGAATCTTAAAAAAGGGCTTGAAAATACAGAAATATGCGTTATAAAAATAGTGTGAGTATACGTGAAGGTTCCCTAACTCATTACAAAGTTCCTCATAAAGTCTTTTGAGAAAAAAAATATGGATGTTTCGGGAGCCAGATCCATGGGCTAATATAAACGAAAAATCAGAAAATTTAGGCGATTCTTAAAAAGTGGCTTGTAAATGCGGAAATGAACGTTAAAAAAATGGTGTGAGTATACGTGAAGTTTTCCCAACTCATTACGGAGGTCCTCATAATATTTTTTGAGAAAAAAAATTTGGGTGCTCCGGGCGCCATATCCATGGGCTAATACACACGAAAAATCAAGGAATTTTAGTGATTCTTAAAAAAATGCTGTAAATGTGGAAATGGGTGTTAAAAAAATGGTGTGAATATACGTGAAGGTTCCCCAACTCATTACGGAGGTCCTCATAATGTTTTATGATAAATAAAAATTGGGTTCTCCGGGCGCCAGATCCATGGACTAATACACACGAAAAATTAGGAAATTTGGGAGATTCCTAAAAAAGGCATGTAAATACGGAAATGGGCGTTAAAAAATGGTGTGAGTATACCTGAAGATTCTCCAACTCATTACGAAGATTCTCATAAAGTTTTCTGAGAAAAAAAATTTGAGTGCTCTGGGAGTCAAATCCATGGGCTAATACACTAAAAATATGGGAAATTTGGGTGATTCTTAAAAAAAGGGTTGTAAATGCGGAAATGGGCGTTAAAAAATGGTGTGAGTATACATGAAGGTTCTCCAACTCATTACGAAATTACTCATAAAGTTTTTTGAGAAAAAAATTTAGGGTGCACCAGGCGCAAGATCCATGGGATAATACACATGAAAAATTATGGAATTTGGGTGATTCTTAAAAAAGGGCTTGTAAATGCGGTAATCGGCGTTAAGAATATGGTATGAGTATACGTGAAGGTTCCACAACTCATTACGGATGTCCTCATAAAAATTTTTGAGAAAATGATTTTGGGTGCTCCTGGCGCTAGATCCATTGGCATAATACACACGAAATATTGAGAAATTTGGGCGATTTTTAAAAAAGGACTTGTAAATGCGGAAATGAGCGTTAAAAAATTGTGTGAGTATACGTAAAGGTTCCCCAACTCATTACGGAGGTTTTCATAAAGTTTTTTAAGAAAAATATTTTGAGTGTTCTAGGCAACAGATCAAATGGCTAATACACACAAAATATTGGGGAATTTAGACAATTCTTAAAAAAAGGCTTGTAAATATGAAAACATGCAGTAAAAAATGGTGTGAGTATACGTGAAGGTTCCCCAACTCATTACGAAGGTTCATAAAATGTTTTTTGAGAAAACAATTTTGGGTGCTCGAGGCGCCAGATCCATGGGCTAATACTTATGAAAAATTGGGATTTGGGCAATTCTTAAAAAAATGATTGTAAATGCAGAAATGGGCGTTAAAAAAATGGTGTGAGTATACGTGAAGGTTCTCAAACTCATTACGGAGGTCCTCATAAAAGGTTTTGAGAAAATATTTTTGGATGCTTCGGGCACCAGATCTGTGGGCTAATACACACGAAAAATTAGGAAATTTGGGTGATCATTAAGAAAATGGATTGTAAATGCAGAAATAAGTGTTAAGAAAATGGTGTGTGTATACGTGAAGGTTCTCCAACTTATTACGGAGGTCCCTATAAAGTTTTTTGAGAAATAAATTTTGGGTGCTCCGGGCCAGATACATGGGCTAATACACTTGAAAATTCAGGGAATATGGTGATTCTTAAAAAAAAGGCTTGTAAATATGGAAATGGACGATAAGAAAATGGTGTGAGTATACGTGAAGGTTATCCAACTCATTAGGGAGGTCCTCATAATGTTTTTTGATAAAAATAATTTGGGTGCTCCGAGCGCCAGAACTCTGAGCTAATACACACGCAAAATTAGGAAATTAGGGCGATTCTTAAAAAAAGGCTTGTAAATGAGCAAATGAGCGTTAAAAATGGTGTAAGAGTACATGAAGGTTCCCCAACTCATTACGGAGGTCCTCATAAAGTTTTTTGCAAAAACAAATTTGGGTGCTTTGGGCGCCAGATCAATGGGGTAAATAAACACAAAAAATTGTGGAATTTGGGCAATTCTTAAAAATGGGCTTGTAAATGCGGAAATAGACTTAAAATGGTGTGAGTATACGTGAAGGTTCCCCAACTCATTACGGAGGTCCTCAAAAAAAAATTTGAGAAAAAAATTTGGGTGCTCCGGGCGCTAGTTCAATGGGATAATATACACGAAGGTTCCCCAACTCATTACGGAGGTCCTCATAAATTTGGGTGCTCTGGGCGCTAGTTCAATGGGATAAAAAAAGCTTGTAAATGCGGAAATGAGCGTTAAAAAATGGCTGAAGTATACATGAAGGTTCCCCAACTCATTACGGAGGTCCTCATAAATTTTTTTGAGAAAATGATTGGGTGCTTTGGGCGTCAGATCCATGGTCCAATACACACGAAAAATTGAGAAATATGAGCGATTTTTTTAAAAAGGCTTGTAAATGCGGAAATGGGCGTTAAAAATGGTGTGAGTATATGTGAAAATTCCCCAACTAATTATGGAGGTCCTCATAAATTTTTTTGGGAAAACAATTTTGGGTGCTTCGAGTGCTAGATCAATGGGCTAATATATACATGAAAAATCAAGAAATTTTGGCAATTCTTTAAAAAGGGCTTCTAAATGTGGAAATGGGCGTTAAAAATGGTGTGAGTATACATGGAGGTTCCAAACTCATTACGAAGGTCCTAATAAAGTTTTTTGAGAAAATTATTTTGGGTACTTCGGGGGTTTGATCAATGGGAAAATACTCACGAAAAATTAGGGAATTTTGGTGATTCTTCAAAAAAGGCTTCTAAATGCGGAAAAGAGCGTTAAAAATGGTTTAAGTATTCGTGAAGGTTCCCCAACTCATTACAGAGGACCTCATAATGTTTTTTGCGAAAATAATTTTGTGGTGCTCTGGCGCTAGATCCATGGGTTGATACACAAAAAATTGGGGAATTTGGGTTATTCATAAAAAAGGTCTTGTAAATGCAGAAATTGACGTTAAAAAATTAGTGTGAGTATACATGAAGGTTCCACAACTCATTACAGAGGTCCTCATAAAGATTTTTGAGAAAAATAAATTTGGGTTCTCCAGGCACCAAATCCATTAGCTAATACACATGAACAATTTGGGAATTTGGGTGATTCTTAAAAAAGGGTTTTTAAATGCGGAATTGGGAGTTAAAAAATAGTGTGAGTATATGTGAATGTTCTCTAACTCATTACGCAGGTTCTCATAAAGGTTTTTGAGAAAAATATTTTGGGTGCTCCAGAAACCAGATCCATGGTCTTATACACATGAAAAATCAGAGAATTGGGGTGATTCTTAAAAAAGGATTGTAAACGCGGAAATGAGCGTCAAAAAATGGTGTGCTTATGCGTGAAGGTTCCCCAACTCATTACGGAGGTCTTCATTAAGGTTTTTGAGAAAAAAGTTTTTGGGGCTCCGGGCGCCATATTCATGGGCTATTACTCACGAAAAATCGGAGAATTTGGGCGATTCTTAAAAAGAGGCTTTTAAATGCGGAAACGAGCGTTAAAAAATGGTGCGAGTATATGTGAAGGTTCCCTAACTCATTACGGAGGTCCTCATAAAGTTTTTTGAGAAAGAATTTTGGGTGCTCTGGGAATCCATTGACTAATACACACAAAAAATCGAGGAATTTTGGCGATTCTTAAAAAATGGTTTGTAAATGAGGAAATTGGCGTTAAAAAAATGGTGTGAGTAGACATGAAGGTTTCCTAACTCATTACAGAGGTCCTCATATAGATTTTTGAGAAAAACAATTTGGGAGCTTCGAGCGCCATATCAATGGGCTAATACACAAGAAAAATCAAGGAATTTGGGTGATTCTTAAAAAAGTGTTTGTAAATGCGGAAATGAGCGTTAGAAAAATGGTGTGAGTATACGTGAAGGTTCTCCAACTTATTATAGAGGTCCTCACAAAATATTTTGAGAAATATTTTTATGGTGCTCTAGGCGCCAGATATATAGGCTTTATACACACAAAAAATCAGGAAATTTGGGCAATTCTTAAAAAATTTCTTGTAAATATGGAAATGGCGTTAAAAACGGTGTGAGTATATATATGTGAAATTTTCCTAACTCATTACGAAGGTCCTCATTAAGTTTTTTAAGAAAAAAAATTTGGATGCTCCTTTCGCCAGATCCATGGGCTAATACACACAAAAAAATGAGAAATTTGAGTGACTTTTTAAAAAGAGCATGTAAATGAGGAAATGAGCGTTAAAAAAATGGTTTGAGTATACATGAAGGTTTCCCAACTCATTACAGAGGTCCTCATTAAGTTTTTTGAGAAAAACATTATGGGTGCTCCTGGCTCCAGATTCATGGGCTAATACACATGAAAAATCGTTGAATTTGGGCGATTATTAAAAAAGGGTTTGTACTGCGGAAATGGGCGTTCAAAAATGGTGTGAGTATACGTGAATGCTCCCCAACTCATTAAAAAAGTCCTCATAAAGTTTTTTGAGTAAACAAATTTGTATGCTCCGGGCGCCAGATCCAAGGACTAATACAAGAAAAATTAGGAACTTGAGATATTCTTAAAAAAGGGCTTGTAAAAGCGAAAATGGCGTTTAAAAATTTATGTGAGTACACGTGAAGGTTCCCCAACTCATTACGGAGGTCCTCATAAAGTTTTTTGAGAAAAATATTTTGGGTGTTCTGTGCGCCAGATCTATGGGCTAATACACACGAAAAATCAGAGAATTTGGGCGATTCTTAAAAAAGGGATTGTAAATGCGTAAATGAGCATTAAAAAAATGGTGTGAGTATAGGTTCCCCAACTCATTACGGAGGTCCTCGTAATGGTTAATGAAATACAAATTTTGGGTTCTGTAGACGTCATATCCATGGTCTAATACACACGAAAAATTAGGAAATTTGGGAGATTCTTAAAAAATGGTTTGTAAATGCATAAATGAGGTTAAAAATGGTGTGAGTATACGTGAAGGTTCCCCAACTCATTACGGAGGTTTTCATAAAGTTTTTTGAGAAAAAAAATTTGGGTGCTCCGAGCGCCATATCCATGGGCTAATACAAACGAAAAATCGGGAAATTAAGGTTATTCTTAAATATCGGGCTTGTAAATGCAGAAATGGACGTTAAAAAAATAGTGTGAGTATACGTAAAGGTTCCCCAACTCATTAAGGAGATCCTCATAAAATATTTTGAGAAAAAAAATTGGGTGCTCAGGGCGCCAGATCCATTGGCTAATACACACGAAAAATTGGGGAATTAAGACGATTTTTCAAGAAGGGCTTGTAAATGCAAAAATAGGACTTAAAATGTTGTGAGTATATGTGAAGGTTCCCCAACTCAGTAGTGAGGTCCTCACAAATTTTATTGAGAATTTTTTTTGGGTGCTACGGTCGCCAGATTTATGGGCTAATATACACGAAAAATTGGAGAATTTGGGCAATTTTTAAAAAGGTCTTTTCAATGCGGAAATGAGCGTTAAAAATGGTGTGAGTATACGTGAATGTTCCCCAACTCATAACGGAGGTCCTCATAAAGTTTTTTGAGAAAACAAATTTGGATTTTCCGGGTGCCAGATCCATGGTCAAATACACACGAAAAATTGGAGAATTTGGCGATTCTTTAAAAAGGGCTTGTAAATGCAGAAATGAGGTTAAAAAATAGTGTGAGTAAACGTGAAGGTTCACCAACTCAGTACGGAAGTTCGGATAAAGTATTTTCAGAAAAAAAATTGAGTTCTCTGTGCGCCAGATCCATGGTCTAATACACACAAAAACTTAGGGAATTTGGGTAATTCTTTAAAAAGGCATGTAAATGCATAAATGAGATTAAATAATGGTGTGAATATACGTGAAGATTTTCCAACTTATTACGGAGGTCATAATAATGTTTTTGGAGAAAATATTTAGGTGCTCCGGGCGTCAAATCAATGGCCTAATACACACGAAAAATTGGAAAATTTGGGCAATTATTAAAAAGGGCTTGTAAATAGGAAAATTGGCGTTAAAAATGGTGTGAGTATACGTAAAGGTTCCCCAACTCATTACACAGGTCCTCATAAATCTTTTATGAGAAAAAATATTTTGGGTGCTCTGGGCGCCAAATCAATGGGTTAATACACACGAAAAATTGGGAAATTTTGGCGATTCATAAAAAAGGGCATCTAAATACGAAAATGGGCGTTAAAAAATTGTGTGTATATACGTAAAGGTTCCCCAACTCATTACGAAGGTCCTCGTATAGGTTTTGAGAAAATAATTAGGTTCTCCAGGTGACAGATCTATTGGCTTATACACATGAAATATCGGTGAATTTGGACAATTATTAAAAAAGGGCTTGTAAATATTGAAATGGGGGTTAAAAATGGTATGATTATACGTGAAGGTTCCCCAACTCATTACGGAGGTCCTCATAGAATTTTTTGAGAAAAGAATTTTGGGTTCTCTAGCCGCTTGATCCATGGGCTAATACACACGAAAAATCAGGAAATTTGGGCGATTCTTAAAAAGAGGCTTGTACATGCGAAAATGGGTGTTCAAAAATAGTGTGATTATACATGAAGGTTTCACAACTCATTAAGGAGGTCCTCAAAAAGTATTTTGAAAAAACAATATTAGGTGCTTCAGGCGCCAAATCCATTGGCTTATACACATGAAAAATTAAGAAATTTGATCGATTCTTAAAAAAGTATTGTAAATGCAAAAATATGCGTTAAAAAGTAGTGTGAGTATACGTGAAGGTTCCTGACTCATTACGGAAGTCCTCATAATATTTTTTGATATAAAAATTTAGGTTGCTGCGGGTGTAAGATCCATGGACTTAATACACACCAAAAATCAGAAATTTGGGCGATTCTTAAAAAAAGTTTGTAAATGCGAAAATGGGCTTTAAAAAATGGTGTGAGTATACGTGAAGGTTCACCAACTCATTACGGAGATCCTCTTAGAGTTTTTTGAGAATATTTTTTTGGGTTCAACAGCCGCCAAATCAATAGGCTAATACACACGAAAATCAGAAAATTTGGCGATTCTTAAAAAAATGGATTTTAAATGCGGAAATGGGAGTTTAAAAAATGGTCTGAGTGTAAGTGAAAATTTTCCAACCCATTACGAAGATCCGCACAAAGTTTTTTGAGAAATGAGTTTTGGGTGCTCTGGGTGCCACATTACATACATGAAAAATCAAGGAATTTAGGTGATAAAAAAAGGTCTCGTAAGTGTGGAAATGGGCGTTAAAAAAATTGTGTGAGTATATGTGAAGGTTCCCCAACTCATAACGGAGATCCTCATAAATTTTTTGAGAAAATTTTTTGGGTGCTCCGGGAGCCAGATCCATCGGCTAATACACACGAAAAATTTGGGAGTTTGGGCGATTCTTAGAAAAGGGCTTGTACATGCGGAAATGGACATTAAAAAAATAATGTGAGTATACGTGAAGGTTCTCCAACTCATTACGGAGGTCCTCATAAAGGTTTTTGTGAAGAAAAAAATTGGGTGTTCCAGGAGCCATATCCATGGGTTAATACACACGACAAAACAGAAAATTTGGGCGATTCTTCAAAAAAGGACTTGTAAATGCGAATTGGGCGTTAAATATGGTGTGATTATACGTGAAAGTTCCACAACTCATTACGGAGGTCCTCATAAAGTTTTTTGACAAAAAAATTTAGGGTGTTCCGGGTGCCAAATCCATTGGTTAATACACACGAAAAATTGGTAAATTTGAGCGATTCTTAAAAAAATAATTGTAAATGCAGAAATAGGCATTAAAAGTGGTGTGAGTGTAAGTGAAGGTTCCTAACTCATTACGGAGGTCCTCATAAAAAATTTTGATAAAATTTTTTAGGGTGGTTCGGGCGCTATATCCATGAGCTAATACAGACGAAAAATCATGGAATTTGGCAATTCTTAAAAAAAGCTTGTAAATGCAAAAATGAACGTTAAAAAATTGTGTGAGTATACATGAAGGTTACCCAACTCATAACGGAGGTCCTCATAGAGCTTTTTGAGAAAACAGTTTTGGGTTCTCCGACCGCCAAATCCATGGGCTAATACACACGAAAAATTAGGGAATTTGGCGATTCTTAAAAAAGGGCTTTTAAATGCGGCAATAAGCGTTAAAACATTGGTGTGATAATACGTTAAGGTTTTTCAACTCATTACATAGGTCCTTATAAAACTTTTTGAGAAAAAAAATTCAGGTACTTCGGGCACCAGATCCATGGTTAATACACACGAAAAATTGGAGAATTTGGGCGATTCTTAGAAAAGGGCTTGTAAATGCGGAAATGGGGGTTAAAAAAATTGTGTGAGTATACGTGAAGGTTCCCCAACTCATTACAGATTTCCTCATAATATTTTTGAGAAAAAAATTGGGTGCTCCGGGCGCCAGATCCATGGGCTAACACACAAAAAATTAGGAAATTTGGGCGATTCTTAAAAAAGGTTTGTCAATACGGAAATGGGCGTTAAAAATATGGTGTGACTATACATGAAGGTTCCACAACTCATTACGGAGGTCCTCATTAATTTGTTTGAGAAAAATATTTTGGGTGCTCCAGGCGACAGATCCATGGGCTAATACACGAAAAATAGAGGAATGTGGGCGATTCTTAAAAAAAGGTTTGTAAATGCGGAAATGGAAGTTAAAAAATCGTGTGAGTATATGTGAAGGTTCCCCAACTAATTACGGAGGTCCTCATAAAGTTTTTTGAGAAAAAAAAATTGGGTGCTCCGGGAGCCAGATCCATGGGTTATTACACACGAAAAATTAGGAAATTTGAGCTATTCTTAAAAAGAGGCTTATAAATGTGAAAATGGGCGTTAAAAATGGTATGATTATATGTGAAGGTTCCACAATTCATTAGGGAGGTCCTCATAAATTTTTTGACAAAAACAAATTGGGTGCTCCGAATGCCAAATCCATTATCTAATACACACAAAAAATGAGAAAATTTGAGCGATTCTTAAATAAAGGATTGAAAACACGGAAATAGGCGTTAGAAAGTTGTGTGAGTATACGTGTACGTTCCCAATTCATTACGGAGGTCCTCCTAAAGTTTTTTGATATAAAAATTTTGGGTGCTCCGGGCGCAAGATCTATGAGCTAATACACACGAAAATTGGGGAATTTGTTGATTCTTAAAAAAAGCTTGTAAATGTGAAAATAGGCGTTAAAAATGGTGTGAGTATACGTGAAGGTTCCCCAACTCATTACGAATGTCCTCCTAGAGTATGTTGAGAAAACAATTTTGGGTTCTCCAACCGCCAAATCAATGGGCTAATACGCACGAAAAATTGAGGGAATTTGACTATTCTTAAAAAAGGTCTTTAAAATGCGGAAATGAGCGTTAAAAAATTGGTGTGAGTATATGTGAAGGTTCCCCAACTCATTACGGAGGTCCTTATAAAGTTTTTCAGGAAAAAAGATTTTGGTGCTACGAGCACCAGCTACATGGGTTAATACACACAAAAAATTACAAAATTTAGGCGATTCTTAAAAAAAGACTTGTAAATGCGGAAATGAAAGTTAAAAAAATGAGATGAGTATACGTGTAGGTTCCCCAACTCATTACTGAGTTCCTCATAAAACCTTTTGAGAGAAAATACTTGAGTGCTTCGGGCGCCAAATACATTGCTAATAAACACGAAAAATCGAGGAATTTCGGAGATTCATAGAAAAGAGCTTGTAAATGCGGAAATGACGTTCAAAAATGGTGTTAGTTTACGTGAAGGTTCCCCACCTCATTACGGAGGTCCTCATAATATTTTTGATAAAAAGAATTTGGGTGCTCAGGGCTCTAGATCTATGGGCTAATACATACGAAATATCAGGAAAATTTGGGCAATTCTTAAAAAATGGCTTGTAAATGCGGATATCAACATTAAAATAATGAAGTGAGTATACGTGAAGGTTCCCCAACTCATTATGGAGGTCCTCATAAAGTTTTTTGGGGGAAAAATTTGGGTGCTTCGGATGCCAGATCCATGGGCAAATCCACACGAAAAATCGGGAAATTTGATGTTTCTTAAAAAAAGGCTTGTAAATGTGAAAGTGGGTGTTAAAAATATGGTGTGATTATACGTGAAGGTTCCCCAACTCATTACGGAGGAACACATCAAGTTTATTGAGAAAAGAGTTTGGGGCTCAGGGCGGCACATTAATGGGCTAATACACATGAAATATTGGGGAATATAGGCGATACTTAAAAAAGGTCATGTAAATGCGGAAATGAGCGTTAAAAAATTGTGTGAGTATACGTGAAGGTTTCCCAACTCATTACAAATTCTTCATAAAGTTTTTTGAGAATTTTTTTTGGATGCTCCAGGCGCCAGATCAATGAGCTAATACACACTAAAAATTGGAGAATTTGGGTGATTCTTAAAAAAAGGCTTGTAAATGCAGAAATGGGCGTTAAAAAATGGTGTGAGTATACGTGAGGGTTCCCCAACTCATTACCAGGTCCTAATAAATTTTTATAGAAACTTTTTTTGGGTGATCCAGGCGCCAGATCCATGGGATAATACACACAAAAAATTGGGAAATTTTGGCAATTCCTAAAAAAGGGTTTGTAAATGTGGAAATGGCATTAAAATGATGTAATTATATGTGAAGGTTCCTTGAGTCATTACGAAGGTCTTTATAAAAAAAATTAGAAAATTAATTTGGGTGCTCCAGGAACCAGATCCATGGGCTAATACACACAATAAATCGAGGAATTTGGATGATTCGTCAAAAATGGCTTTTAAATGCGGAAATGGACGTTAAAAAACTGGTCTGAGTATATATGACGATTCACAACTCATTATGAAGGTCCTCATAAAGTTTTTTGAGGAAATAAATTTTGGGTGCTCCGGGAGCTAGATCCATTGGCTAATACACACGAAAAATCTAAGAATTTGTGCGATTCTTAGAAAAGGGATTGGAAATACGGAAATTGACGTTAAAAAATTGTGTGAGCATACGTGAAGGTTTCCCAACTTATTCCAGAGGTCCTCATCAAGTTTTTTGAAAAAAAACTAATACATACGAAAAATTAAGAATTTTGAACGATTCTTAAAAATAGCTTGTAAATGCGGAAATGAGCGTTACAAAAATGGTGTGAGTTTATGTGAAGGATCCCCAACTCATTACGGAGGTCATAAAGTGTTTCGAGAAAAATAAATTGGGTGCTCCAGGTGCCATATCCATGGGATAATACACATGAAAAATCGGAGAATTTGGGCAATTCTTAAAAAATGGATTGTAAATACGGAAACGGGCGTTAAAAAATGGTGTGAGTAAACGTGAAGGCTCCCTAACTCATTACAGAGGTCGTCATAAAGTTTTTTGAGGAGACAATTTTGGGTGCTCTGGCGCAAGATCAATGGGCTAATACACACGAAAAATTGAGAAATTTGGGTAATTCTTAAAAATGGGCTTGTAATTACGGAAATAGGCGTTAAAAAATGGTGTGAGTTTTCGTGAAGGTTCACCAACTCATTACGGAGGTCCTCATACAATTTTTTGAGAAAAAAATTTGGGTGCTCCGAGCGCTAGATCCATGGTCTTATACACACGAAAAATCAGGTAATTTATGTGATTCTTAAAAAGGACTTGTAAATGTTGAAATATGCGTTAAAAAATGTTGTGATTATATGTGAAGGCTTCCCTACTCATTACGGAGGTCCTCATAAAGTTTTAAAAAATAAATCTTGCATGCTTTGTGGCACCATATCCATGGGCTAATACACACAAAAAATTGAGGAATTTGGGTAATTCATAAAAATGGTCAATAAATATGGAAAAAAGTGTTAACAATGTTGGTATACGTGATGATTCCCCAATTCATTACAGATGTCCTCATAAAGTTTTTTCAGAAAAAAATTATGGTGCTCTGAGGCGTCAGATCCATAGGCAAATACACACAATAAATTGAGGAATTTGGTTAATTCTCTATAGGGGGCATATAAATGCGGAAATACGTTAAATATGGTGTGAGTATACGCGGTGGTTCCCTAACTCGTTACGAACGTCCTGATAAATTTTTTTCAGATAAAAAATTTGGGTGCTCTGAGGCGCCAGATCCATGAGTTAATACACGTGAAAAATCGAGAAATTTGGGTAATTTCTAAAATAGGGCTTGTAAATGTAGAAATAGGCGTTAAAATAGTATGTGTGTATACGTGGTGGTTACCCAATTCCTTACGGAGGTCCACATAAAAAAAAATTGGGTGCTTCCAGGTTTCAGATCCATGGGCTAATATCGACGAAAAATTGAGGAAATATGGTAATTCATAAAAAGAGCCTGTAAATCCAGAAATAGGCGTAAAAATGGTGTGAGTATACGTGGTGGTTCCCAACTCATTACGGAGATCTTATAAAGTTTTTTCAAAAAAAAAATTGGTCCTCTGAGGAGCCAGATCAATTGGCTAATACACACGAAAAATGTAGAATTTGGCTAATTCCTAAAAGAGAGCATGTAATTGTGGAATAGACGTTAAAATAGTGTGAGTATACGTGGTGGTTTTCCAACTCATCACCGAGGTCTTTATAAAAAAATTAAGAAAAAAACTTTATGTGCTCTGAGGCGCCAAATCCATAGTCAATACACATGAAAAATAGAGGAATTCTGTTATTCCAAAAAAAGGGCATGTAAATGTGAAAATAGGAGTTAAAAATGATGTGAGTATACATGGTGGTTCCCCAACTAATTACAGAGGTCTTCAGAAATTTTATTCAGATTTTTTTTTTGGGTGCTCCCAAGCGCTAGATCCATGGGCTAATACACAGGAAATATTAAGCAATTTGGGCAATTCCTAAAGAAATTCTACAAATGCAAAAATTGGCGTTAAAATGTGTGAGTATACGTGGTGGTTTCCTAACTCATTATGGAGGTCCTCATAAAAATTTCAGAAAAAAATTTAGGTGCTCCCAAACGCCAGATCCATGGGCTAGTGTACACACAAAATATTGAGGTTGGTAATTCCTAAAAAAGGACCTATAAATGTGGAAATAGGCGTTAAAAATGGTGTCAGTATACGTGGTGGTTTTCTAAGTCATTACAGAGTTCCTCATAAAGATTTTTCAAAAAAATATTTGGATGCTCTGACACGCCAAATCCATGGACAAATACCCACGAAAAATCGAGGAGTTTGGGTAATTCCTAAAAATGGTCTGTAAATGCGGAAATAGGCGTTAAAAAAGGTGTGCGTATACGACGTGGTTCCCCAACTCATTATGGAGGTCCTCATAAAGTATTTTAAGACAAAAAATTTAGGTGCTCCAGGCGCCAGATCCATGAACACAAAAAAAGAGAAATTTTGGTAATTTCTAAAAAAGAACCTGCAAATCAGGAAATAGGCGTTAAAAAAATGGTGGGAGTATACGTGGTGGTTCCCCAACTAATTACAGAGGTCCTCATAAATAAAATAAAAAAATATTGGGTGCTCCGAAGGGACAAATATATGGGCAAATACACACGAAAAATAAAAAAAATGGGGTAATTTCTAATAAAGTGTCTGTAAATGTGGAAATAGACGTTAAAAATGATGTGACTAGACGTGGTTGTTCCCCAACTCATTACAGAGGTTCTTATAAAGTTTTTTCAGGAAAAATAATTGGGTGCTTTGAGTAGCATGATCCATAGGCTTAATACACATGAAAAATCGAATGATTTGGGTAATTCCTAAAAAGGCATGTAGATGCGGAAATAAACGCTAAAATAGTGTGACTATATGTGGAGGTTCCCAAACTCGTTACAAAGATCCTTATAAAAAAAATTCAAAACAATATTTTGGGTGCTCTAGGCGCCAAATTCATAGGCACTACACACAAAATCTAGGAATTTGGGTAATTTATAAAAAAAAAAGGCCTATAAATGCGGAAATAAGCGTTAAGAAAATAGTGTGAGTATATGAGGTGGTTCCGCCAACCCATTACGGAAGTCCTCATAAAAAAATTAGGTGCTCTGAGGGGCCAGATCCATGGGCTTATACACACAAAAAATTGAGGAATTTGGGTAATTCCTAAAAAATGGCATGTTAAGGCAGAAATAGGCGTTAAAAATGGTGTGAGTAGATGTGGTGGTTCCCAAAATCATTACGGAGGTCCTCATAAAAAAAATTCAGAAAAGAATTTTGGGTGCTCCCAAGCGTCACATCCATGGGCTTTAACACACGATAAATCGAGAAAATTTAGTAATTCCTAAAAAAGACTGTAAATCTGGAAATAGACGTTAATAAATGGTGTGAGCATACGTGGTGGTTCCCCAACTCATTAGAAAGGTCCTTATAATGTTTTTTAGAGAAAAAAAATTAGATGCTCCTTGGAGCCAGATCCATGGGCAAATACACATGAAAAATCGAGGAATTTGGGTAATTTTTCGAAAAGGTCCTATATATATGGAAAAAGATGTTAAAATGGTGTGAGTTTATGAGGTGGTTCTCCAACTCATTACGGAGGACCTCATAAAGTTTTTTCAGGAAATTTTTTTAGGTGCTCCTTGGTGCCTAATTCATGGGCTAATACACATCGTGTTATTTGAGTAATTTTAAAAAAAGGCCTGTAAATACGAAAATAAGCGTTAAAAATTTGTGTGAGCATATGTGGTTGTTCACCAACTCATTACGGAGGTCCTCATAAAGTTTTTTAGAAAAAAAAATAGGTTCTACTATGCGCTAAATCCATGGGCTAATACACACGAAAAATTGAGATATTTGGGTAATTCCTAAAAAAGGCCTGTAAATGCGAAAATAGGCGTTAAAATGGTATGAGTATATGTGGTGGTTCCCCAACTCATTACCGAGGTCCTCTCGATGTTTCTAAAAAAAGTTTTTGAGTGTTCCAAGGTACTAGATCCATGGGCTTAATTTTTCTAGTGTATTAGCCTATAAATGCGTAAATAAGAATTTAAAAATGGTGTGAGTATATGTGGTGGTTCGCCAACTCATTATAGAGGTTTTCATAAGTTATGTCAGAAAAAAAATTGGGTGCTCTGAGGCGCCAAATCCATGGCCTAATACACAAGAAAAATTGAGGAATCTTAGTAATTCTAAAAATAGGGCTTGTAAATATGGAAATAGGTGTTAAAAATGGTGTAAGTATACGTGGTGGTTCCCCAATTTATTACGAAGGTCCTCATAAATTTTTTTGAGAAAAAATGTTTTGGTGCCCGAGGCAGTCATATCCATGGCTAATACACACGAAAAATTGATGAATTCAGATGATTCCTAAAAAAAGGTTGTAAATGCATAAATCGGCGTTAAAAAATTGTGTAAGTATACGTGGTGGTTCCCAACTCATTATGGAAGTCCTCATAAAGTTTATTGAGAAAAATATTAGGTGCTCCGAGGGGCCAGATCCATGGGCTTATACAAACGAAAAATAGATGAAATTGGGTAATTATTAAAAAAAGACTTGTTAATGCTGGAAGGCGTTAAAATTGGTGTAATTATACGTGGTGGTTCTCCAACTCATTACGCAGGTCCTCATAAATTTTTTTCAGAAAAAAATTTATGGGTGCTTGGAGGCACCAGATCAATGGGCTAATACACACAAAAATCAAGAAATTTGGATAATTCATAAAAAAAATGGCCAATAAATGTGGAATGTTAAAAATGGTGTGAGTATACGTGGTGGTTCCCCAGCTCATTAAAGAGGTCCTCATAATGCTTTTTAAGAAAAAAAAAATAACGGTGCTATGAGGCGCCAGATCCATAGGCAAGTACAGACAAAAAATTGAGGAATTTGAGTAATTCATAAAAAAGGCATGTAAATGCGGAAAGGCGTTAAATATGGTGTAAGTATATGTGGTAGTTGCCCAACTCATTACAGACATCTTCATAAAGAGTTTTTCAGATAAAAAATTTGGGTGCTCCGAGCCGCCAGATATATGGGTTAATACACGTGAAAAATTGAGGTATTTGGGTAGTTCCTAAAAGAGGGCATGTAAATGCGGAAATATGCGCTAAAAATGATGTGAGTATACGTGGTGGTTCCTCGACTTGTTATGGAGATCCTCATAAGTATTTTTAATAAAAACACTTTTGGGTGGTCCCAGGCGTTAGAATTCATGGGCAATACACACGAAAAATCGAAGATTTGGGTAATTCCAAAAAAATGGCATGTAAATGCGAAAATATGCATTAAAATGGTGTTAGTATACGTGGTGGTTCCCCAACTCATTACGGAGGTCCTCATAAAGTTTTTTCAAAAAAAAAAATCGGTGCTTTGAGGCGCCAGATTCATGGGCTAATACACACGAAAAATCGAGGAATTTGACTAATTCCTAAAAACTGAACTGTAAATACGGTAATAGGCGTTAAAAATGGTGTGAGTATACGTGGTGGTTCCCCAACTCATTGCGGAGATCCTCATAATGTTTTTTCAGGAAATAAAAGGGTGTTTCGAGGCACCTTATCCATGGGCTATAATACACACGAAAAACTGAGGAATTTGCGAAATTCCTAAATAAGGGCCTATAAATGTGGAAATAGGCGTTAAAATGGTGTGAGTATATGTGGTGGTTCTCAAACTCATTACGAAGGTCCTCATAAATATTTATTTAGAAAAAAAATTGGTGCTCCGAGGCGCCAGATCCATAGGCTAATACAAATGAAAATCAAGGAATTTGGGCGATTCTTAAAAAAGGGCTTGTAAATACGGAAATAGGCGTCAAAAAATGGTGTTAGTATACATGGTGGTTCCCCAACTCATTATAGAGGTCCTCATAAAGTTTTTTCAGAAAAAAAATTTGATGCTCCGAAGCGCCAGATCCATGGGCTAATACACATGAAAAATTGAGGAATTTGGGTAATTCCTAAAGAAAGACCTTAAATGCGGAAATATGCGTTAAAATGGTGTGAGTATACGTGGTGGTTTCCCAAATCTTTACGGAGGTCCTCATAAAGTTTTTTCAGAAAAACATTTGGGTGCTCCGAGGCGCCAGATTCATGGGCTAATACACACGAAAAATTGAGGAATTTGGGCAATTCTTAAATAAAGCCTGTAAATGCGGAAATAGGCGTTAAAAATTGTGTGAGTATATGTGGTGGTTCCCCAACTCATTACGGAGGTCTTCATAAAGTGTAATCATAATAAAAATTTGGTTGTTCCGAGGTGCCAGATCCATAGGTAAACCACATGAAAATTTGAAAAATTTGGGTAATTCCTAAAAAAGGCTTGTAAATACAGAAATATGCTTTAAAAATGGTGTGAGTATACATGGTGGTTTCCCAACTCATTATGGAGGTCCTTATAAAAAAATTAGAAAAAAATTTGAGTTCTTTGAGGCGCCAGATCCATGGGCTAATTAATACACACGAAAAATCAAGGAATTTGGATAATTCCTAAAAAGGGCATGGAAATACGAAAACAGAGTTAAAAATGGTGTGAGTATACGTGGTGGTTCCCCTACTCATTACAGATGTCCTCATAAAGTTTTTTCAGAAAAAGTTTTAGAGTGCTTTGAGGCGCCAGATCCATGGCCTAATACATACGAAAAATTTAGGAATTTGGGTAATTCCTAAATAAGGGTCTCTAAATGCACAAATAGACGTTAAAACAATGGTATGAGTATACGTGGTGGTTCCCCAACTCATTACAGAGGTCCTCATAAAGTTTTTTCAAAAACAAATAAAATTGGGTGCTTTGAGGCGCCAGATCCGTGGACTAACACACACAAAAAAAATCGAGGAATTATACTATTTTTTTAAAAAGGTCCTGTAAATGCAAAAATATGCGTTAAAAATGGTGTGAGTTTGTGTGGTGGTTTCCCAACTCATTACGGAGATCCTCATATAGTTTATTTAGAAAAAAAAATTGGGTGCTCAGAGGCGTCAGATCCATAGGCTAGTACACACGAAAAATTGAGGAATTTGGGTAATTCCTAAAAAGGGCCTTCAAATACGGAAATAGGCGTTAAAAATGATGTGAGTATACGTGGTGGTTCCCCAACTCATCACGGAGGTCCTCATAAAGTTTTTCAAGAAAAAAATTGGGTTCTTCGAGGCGCCTGATCCGTAGGCGTACATTGATAAAAATATGTTTTGGCTCCTCTGTTACATCTCGCAATTTTAAATAACTAGGAAGAAGCTAATAATTGGAAATAGTCATTTTTGAAAAGAATGAAAATCTGGAAAATTTGTTCAAGTTAGGAAAAGTTGAGTTTTGGTCAACTTCAAACGGCCATAACTCCTAGATCAGGATGAGTTATGCTTACTTCTAGATATGGTTGAAAATATCTTGGAATGATCTTTCCAACACCGCCGAGCTTGCGCGATTCTGAGTTTGTATGAGTAAGTTATGCCCTTTCGGAGTTGGGCTCTTGGATTAAGGAAAGTCTAATCCGGATTTTGGAAGGGTAATTTAGTCTTTTCCTTACCTAATTATTCTAATTCATTTTTGGGAGTTTAATTGGGGTAAAGTCAGATTTTAGTCAGTTTTAGAAAATTTAATTCTACGCTAGGGCTTGGAGAAGAGAAAAGATGAGAAAGGAGAAGAACGTCCAAGATTCGTCAATTTCGTCAAGGGTAGCTTGTGGATTTCATCGGGGGTGATCCCTAAAAGGTATGTGAGATCACATAGCATTGAGTTAGTTCACTCATGCGCCAATCATGATTCAATTCAGCGAAATATGTGTGATTTGAAAGTAAATCCTTTGAGTTCTTGATGAAATTCGTTTGAATTCTTGTGGGTTGTTTTGTTGAAGTTTCTTGCGATTTGATTCATGTTTTCGGGTGTTATTTCGGTTTGAATTTATCATGTATTGAGGGTATAAATGATCCTAAGTGTTTGGGGAAAAAACCATTGAAGTTTAGAGGATTTGGAGTTGAAAAACGGAGAAGAAAAGTCGTCAAACACCTGGGGAAGGGAGTGGCGTGTCACTCTAGCCAGCGCGCCCCAAAGCAGTCCCTGAATGTGGGCTCTGGGGCGACGCGCAAGACAGAGTGCCCCAACTTTTTCTCTGAATGTTGAGGGCTGGCGTCCCGCGCCTCTTAGAGCGCCAGGGACGCCCGTTCTTTCCATTCTTTCCCCATATTTTCGTACTTGTTCCTTAGCAATGTACCTATGTTTTCTAGTTGATTCCAACACTCTAAGGTACATCCAAACATCATGAGATCATGAACCTTGAATCCATAATCCATATCAAGGAAAGTTAGGATCAAAGTCGAGGAAAGTCGAGAGCCAAGTCTAGGAAGTTCTCAGAGTTTTTTCAAGAAGTCTTTTGCAAATGTTTTTAACCTTGTTTTAAGACTTAAAGTTCAAGTTGAGTAAAGAGTAAATATTATAGATTGAAGTTAATTTCTTCAAAAAGTATATGGGGACTAAGTATTCCCAAAGAGATTTAAAATGTTTTCACATTTAAATAAGAACGGAAACTGAGATTTCAAAGAGCCTTCGAGCTAGTTTTCAGAAAAGAGTAATAGCTTTCTAAATGAAATAAGAAGGCAAACTGAGATTTCCAAGATTGCCTTTGAGCTAAGTTTTTGAGCACTAATCTCAAATCACAGAAGAAGTATGTGTTTTTTTAAAAAAAAAACATAAGAGCTTGTATATTTTAGGAGTAGTATTGAGCACCAAATTGGGGGGCGAGCATGAGTTCAGATAACTCACGTCTCCATAAAACTATGTAGCCACCATGGGTAAAAAATAGTCATACTTTTTAGATGAACCCTTTTCACAATAGACTAGTGGATCCACCTAGTAGTTCAGGTCATATACCTCTTGCCGGGTATAGGATGCGCTGGCTACGTGAGGTAGATCGTTGTATTATCATTATAGCTCTTATGTGATGGTTGTCGGTTAGAGAAACTTCCACAAAAGTTATTGTATTTTTATATACATCAGTTTATTGTATTTTTACATATATTTCAGAGTTATGTTGTATCCTTGTATATACACAGAGTTGACATCATATTTTAAAACAGTTTTTCTTTATATTGCACTTGTTTTAAACTGCTTTATATTGAAATGAGTTCAGTTAAGTATTCATGAGTTGAGAAGATCCAAGGTAAGTGTTTCTTTCAGATTCTCTTTCAAGTGTATGTTGTTTTAGAATTCCAACTCGCATACTCGTACATTCAATGTACTGATGCCAGTTGGCGTGCATCGTCTTATGATGCAGGCACAGGTAACTAGGATCGGCATTCCAGCGCACCGTTGATCCAGTGAGCAGTTCAGAGTCAGTCGGTGAGCCTCCTTGCATTCCGAAGTATCTATTTTCATTGCTTTTTAGTTAGTTCATTAGAATGTTATGGGGTTGTCCCAACATCCATCTCAGTTGTTTTAGAGGCTTCATAGACAGTCATATGTTAGTCCTTTGAGTCTTTTCATTATTATTTCTTATTGTTAAGACTTGGGTTGCCACTTTTGGCCAAGTTGAATGTTTAACCTTTAAACATTCTCAGTTATTTTATTATTCAGTTCAGTTAAGTGTTATTGATCATTATAAGTATGAATATTGTCTTCCGCTGAGTTTAGTAAGTCAGGCCAAGGGTTCGCTTGGGGCCAGCAATGTTCTTCGAGTGACAGTCCCGCCCAGGGTGTAGGCTCAGGGAGTGACATCCTCTTGGGAATTAATACTTGAAGTTCACTATTGAATTGTATATTTGTTCCTACTTTGATTTGTTCATGAATGATTTAATTGTTAGTTGACTTTTTATTTTAGTTAGGAGAATGACCATATATATATATATATATATATATATATATTAATATTTTTTAATTTTTTTATTTTTTTTAATAAAAGTTCATTTCTTCGGTGCACCGAAGTTTTAAGGCCCTTACACCGAAAATTGAACCGAAGAACTAGACTTTTTAAAAAATAACACTGAATCGAAAATTCGAAGAACCGAATTAGTTCGGTTTGGTTTTGTTTTTTGATTTTCCGGTATTTATGCCTACCTAAAAAATTGAACTTTTTTCCTTTTTAGTCTGCTTCAAATGAAAATGACTCTTTTTTTTAGGTAATATTTTAATTTTGGTTTTCCATGTGACATGTTCAAGGACACAAAATTAAAGAACATTTTGATACTCCTTCCGTTCTTATTTATAGGTCGTCCTTAATAAAAATAGATGTTTATTAATATTTGTCATTTCACAAAAACAATGCATAAATGACATTATTCTTCATATTTTACCTCGAGAGTTATTAGCTTTGAAAATATGTATTTGACCAATATAGAAAAATTAAGTAATTAATTCATGTTCATTTATTAAAAGGCGGAATGGCCTGAGAGGCCCTTGTACTTGACTCGATTTGTAAGTTGGATCCCTGTACTTACGACTTTCCCAACTAAATCCTTAAACTCATTCAAACACAATATTTTAGACCCCTTTCTCATCTGATGGGTGTGCGTGTAGTACACTCATTTTACACATTAAATACCACGTCATTTTTTAATGACACGTTATTATTATTATTATTATTATTATTATTATTATTATTATTATTATTATTATTATTATTAATATTATTATTTTAATGACACATCAGAAATTAAATATTTAAAAATACATAATATTTTTAAAAAATGCAATTTTCTCTCTCTCTCTCTGTACCATTTCACTCCCTTCCCACTTCATCTTCTTTGTTCCCACCTTCTACCATTTTCATCCCAAAAATAAAAATCACAATTTTCATCTTTCTTCATAGTTCACATTCAAAAAATTCTTCAATCACAAAAGGTGATATATTATAATTAGTTCTTGCACATGCTTTATGGTTCTATTTATTTTGATTTGATAAAAAAAGATATCAAGAAAACTTCAAATTGAAAAAATTATATTTATATGTAAATTCAAGTAGTAGATCTTAAAGAATTAAGTTTATAAAAATGATGAATGGTATATTTTCTTGCAATAAAACTTTTTTCAATTTTTTATTTGATGATTTTATTGTGATAATGTGTACGTCAAAGAAGAAGAAGAGAAAAAGAGTAGAGGCGGGGGTGGGTGGGGTGTGTGGATGTGAGCTGAGGTTGAAGAAGAAGAAGAGGAGAAAATGAGTAGGGATGGGGCAGGATGGGGGGTGAGGGCTGAGGTTGAAGAAGAAGAGAAAAATGGTGGGGTTGGGTGGGGCTGAAGAAGAAGATAGAAGGGCTGGGGTGGGGCGAGGTGGGGTTACGTATTTGTCCAACTAAACCATTTCAGTGCCACATAAGTTCAGTCAATGGTCAGAGGGGTTTAAAAACTAGAGTTTCATTGAGTTTAAGGGTTCATTTGGCAAAGCGATGAGTAGAAGGGTTCAACTGACAAACGAAGCCAAGTGCATGGGCCTCCCAGGTCATTCCGCCTTATTAGATGACAACCAAATAGTAACAAAGAAAGTATACTTTAATTTATAACCGTAATAATGAAAAATCTTCTTTTTTGTTAAACAGTGTGAAACACAATGAGTATTTGAATATCAAATAGGTGGCAAAGAGTGTGTATATATATAGAGAGAGGTGTTCACAGTTTGGATAAAAATAGATTCAAACTGAAAAATCAAATCAAACTGATTAAATAAATCGATTGGATTTGGTTTGGTTTTAGATTTTTAAAACCCGACAGTATTTGGGTTGGTTATGATTTTGTTCGAAAAAAATCAATGAAATAACCGAACCGAACTGATAAATTATATACATATTTTTTTTATTATACATACATAATATATTGATTTTATAAACAATTTTAAAGATCATATATATACGTTTTCATCAAAATTTATTTATAATTTACTTATGAAAGCAAAACTGTCCAATGTGATACCATTTATCTTATTGGTTTCATGTATATGAGTCATGAGGGTCTATGACAATTTTTTGTGGGCTTAAGTCATTTGTTGCCCCTTAAAGTTGTCCGTATAATTCACTTAGACACCTCAATTAAGGCTAGTCCCTATTGAACACTTTTATCTATTCAAAACTTGTTCCTATTAGACATTTTCCGATAATAAGTAAAAAAAATAAAGTGTGTGTCATGCACTTGTTGTGATGTGGCAAAATGACTAATTAAAAGATAACATGTGGCGTAGGGTTTAACAATTATAGAAAAAAAGAATTTTATGTTAAAAAGTACAAAAATTATTTCAAAATAAATTTTTCCATCTAATTTTTAAAAAAAAATGAGAAGCACAACCCTACCCACCCCTTTTCTTCTTCATCTTCTTCCTAACAAGATTTTTTTTCTCAAACGACAAAATTCAATATCTTTGTTAATTGCTTTTACAATTATTTTTTATTCCTAATACGTGAGAGAAAAAGATATTCAAAGAGATTGATACAAGAGTGATGAAGAAAGATAGTCTTTCAATCGTCTTGAAATCGATAGCAAAGAGAAATCGAGGACCTAAGTTATTTTTATTGAATCAATCTAATATTATTTTTGATAATTTTAATGGGTTTACATTTTAATTTGAATGATAATATTTGTTCGAAGGTGACCGAGATGGACGTCGATCGACTAATTTTTTTAGCCTGATGTTCTCTCTTCTTTTTTTCCCTTCAAATTCAATTAATCGATTCAATTTTTATTGTTTTTAATAAATATTGAAAAGAGATAGAATAGAGAGAGAAAAAAACAATAGTGTGCAGGTCTTCTTTGGTGAAGAAGATGACTTGAAAGGGGTGGGGTGGGGGCTTTTTTTCTTTTTTCTTTTTGTTTTAAGAATTAGTATTACTTTTAAACTATTTTTAAAAAGAATTAAACTATTTAAATGCCAAGTGGCAAAAAGTATTAAGTTTTTTTGAAAAAATAAAAATAAAATAATATTTAAGGTTTTTTCACGCGCTCAGCTGAAGTGAAAAACACTTTTTTTGCTACATCAACATTTTGTGTTTAATAGGTATATTTTTTGAACTATTTAGGTGTTCAATAGATAATAGTTATAGTTGAGGTATCTATGTGAAATATGCAGACAATTTTAAGGGGCTGCAGATGACTTAGGCCTTTTTTGTGAGATTGAAAATGTCAATGTCTCTTCCTTCTAGGCCAAAATAATGAATTTCGAAGCTTTATTCATATTAACTCAATGACCGAAAGTTATATAATGTCAGTCATTCTAACTATTTTTCGTTTTGAATAGATTGTTGTAACTTT
This sequence comes from Solanum piurae, assembly GCA_029582685.1. NCBI lineage: Eukaryota > Viridiplantae > Streptophyta > Magnoliopsida > Solanales > Solanaceae > Solanum > Solanum piurae. The sequence continues at coordinate 721 of JAJOOO010013481.1, read as the reverse complement.
TTTCACGTTTTGAAATAATTATTTCTTTTATTTTTGTATATGGTTAATAACCAAATAACCAAACCAAACCGAAACCGATAATAACCAAATAAAAAAATATGTACTATATTTGGTTTGATTTGGCTTTGATAATCTTAAAACCGATTAAATTGATTTGATTTTGATCAATAATCGATTCAAATCGATCCGTGAACATCTCATATATATAATTGAGATTGAAAAATCATTAGTTAAATTAGATCTCTTTTTTTAAAACGGAAAGATTATGTGATGTAGGGAGTATTTATAATACGGAAAAGGGTCAAAATTGTCCCTGAACTATGCGAAATAGACCACTTATACCCTCCATTACATTTTGGGATCAAAAATACCCCCGTAGTTATCCCAGGACACCACAAATACCCTCAAGAGTTAACACCCCAAATTTTTAGTGACGTGGCAAGCCACATGGGACAAATCTCTCCACCTAAGCGTTGCCAACTAAGATTTACTACAAAAAAACTTGACCTTTAGTGGCGACAAAGTCGCCACAAAATCCCAAAATATTGCCACTAAAGGTTATGAGTGATTTTTAGTGGCGACTAAGACTCCAACAACCATTCGCTAGTAAAACCTATTATTTTAAAAAAAAATATGATAATTAATTTTCGATTGCAACATAATTTTCTAAAATAAATAACTTGCAATATCAATATTAAAAACATCTAATATTACTACGAAA
>JAJOOO010013480.1:0-28643 GCA_029582685.1 Solanum piurae | reverse complement strand
AATGTTTATATATTTTATTTTAAATTTGGGCTTGTAAAATTTTGTAAATATTATATATATAATTTTATTTTATTTATAGATAAAAAAATATTACTTATTATCTACTTTGTGAATATATTTTTAGTTAGTTTATAGCTTTCAATGTTTATATATTTTATTTCAAATTTTGGCTTGTAAAATTTTGTAAATATTATATATATAATTTTATTTTATTTATAGATAAAAAATATTATAACTTTGTTAATATATTTTTAGTTAGTTTATAGTTTTCAATGTTTATATATTTTATTTCAAATTTGGGTTTGTAAAATTTTGTAAATATTATATATATATTTATTTTTATTTTTTATTTTATTTTTTGAAATTGCCATCATCAAGGTTTGTCACCCGATGTCAGGGGTCTGGCTAGACCCACATCTTTCCCATTCATTCAATATAATATTATTTTATTTATAGATAAAAAATATTATAACTTTGTTAATATATTTTTAGTTAGTTTATAGTTTTCAATGTTTATATATTTTATTTCAAAAATATATATTTTGTACTCATGTGAATTTTACCGTCTTTACAAAAATTTCTATTCATTTAACGTTTCTTAAGTTTAGCTTATCACACAGGTAGGTGAAAATATATTTGATCTCTTTTTCAAACACCGTTAAGTTGTAAAAAACCGAAAGAAAATGAAAGAACCGACTAAAAACGAAACCAAAAAAACTGACTTTGCGTGGTTTGATTTGATATTTAGATTTAATAAACCGACATAATTGGTTTAGGTTTTTTTTAATGAAAAACCAAACCAAACCGACCTATATGTACACCCCTACTTCTAAGTCATCAAGAATCGTGGTTGAGTTCAAAGGTTAGTTTTTCTTGATTTTATTTTGTTAGCTTTTCGAAGAAAGGAGCAATTTAACTTATGATAATGGAGGTTTTTTTTTCAAACATGAAGAACAATAATAAAGAAGAAGACAATTGAGTTAATATTTATTTTTTCCAAGTTTATTTTAACACATGACCAATTTTTATTGGTCAGTGTTGTCTAAAAACTGCCCCCATGCACCTAACATAGGTGAAGTCACGGACTCAGCCACGTAGACCGAAAAGTGGTAAAAAATTAACTAAAAAATAAGTTCGGGAGGATAATAAGACCTTAGTAAAGGTTAGGTGTGTCTCAGGGATTTTGGGCATAGGTTGGGGGTACTTATGCATTTTCCCATTAGTATTTCATATAGTTAATTAATCATAAAGTCAGTATTAAGAAGAAGAAAATAAGTTTCGCTTAATTTGGTAAAGTAAAAATAAAATTTGGTATAAGAACAAAATTAAAAATATATAATATTTATTTAATTTTAATTAATATATAAATTATCATTTTTTTAAGTGACCTAATTATAATAATCTGAGTTTTCAAATGAAATAATGATGAAATTATTTACTTTTCATGTGATTCAAATGAGAAATTATATGGAAGACATTAGAATAACTATTATCATTAGAACAAAAAAAAGAAGAGTGTTTTTTTTTAAAAAAATAAAATAAAATTTCTGTCCACATGACAAAATATAAATAAGTAACAATTTTTTTCAAGCAAGCTGATATTAAAAAATATTTTAAAAACTATAATACCACAATCTTTTCATTTAATGATCAAAAACTGACATGTTGAAACTATTAATTATATTTCAAAATTTTGAATTAACTATTAGTATTTCAGATAATTACTTGAAAATAATTAATTTTCTTAATTTATCACAATAAGCAAGTGAAATAAAAGAAAATATTTTTAATATAAGAGCTAATAACATGTATTACTTTATTTATTTATTTATTCATTTTTACTTTTCATATTTTAATTTGGGACACCAATTTAGAAAATAATAATTGATATAACTATTTACCACACTATTTTTATTGATTGATCTTTAATAGTATTAGATCTTAAAAAATAATTTGAGAAATAATAAGTAATTAATGTTGAAAGCAAAATATGATGTATTCATCACATCTTTCACATATGATGATGATATGATACTTATTGATTTAGGGAAAATAATTTTTAGTGCCCATGTTATAGTATTATTTCTATTTTTAATTCATATATTATATCATCCGACTAAGCATATTGACCTTTCAATAAAGTAATTTATGTGTTTTTAGTCTTTTCGTAACTAAGGGAACCAAAATAGAAAACCCGATTGATATCTTTACGAAGAGCTATTCGGATATTTAAATTTGCATTGTGGTTGTACTCCATGAATCTCTTTTTGGTATTGTTATGGTGTGTTTGCCATCAGTAATTGCACACAATAAATTCGAGTCCAACATAATCTTTTCTCCGATTTCTCTTATATATATATATATAAGAAAAATTATGTTTAATTAATATCCTTATAGGTTAACTTTGATTTATTCGTTACTTTTCCAAAAGTGAAGTTTGACTTATAATTCGTTGCTTTTAGCAAAAGTTGGAGAAATTAGCATGAAATTGAAGTTGTACCTACTCTTCTTCGTTTGCGCAAGGTTTACGAAAATCGTCTTGTTTGATCAAACCACACAATAGTTAAGTAAAGCAAAAATCCAAAGAAGTAAAGAAACCAACAGCCCAGTTTGCCATGGGCAATTAAATCAGGGGGCATACAAAAAAATATATAAAGTTCCGTACAATAATTGAACAATAGTCCCTCTAGTTTATTGTCATTTTTCGTCTACGTGGCAACTAGCAAGTCACGCTTTTTACATGAAACGCGTAGAAGCTTCCAATTTACCTTCCAAAAAGGTCACTCCGTCGCCGGCTCCACCGTTCTTGCTGTACCCTCTCACGTGCTAACACCACACGTGTCAATCACTCAACGTTTTACCATGTCAACGCCGTCAGCGAATTTAACGGTGCTTGTAAACATATATAATCATTGTCACACCCTTCAACTCTTTCAAAGTTTTATCACTCAAATAAATATAAAGTGTTCAATAAAAAATAAAAAAGTAGTTGTTTCAGTATGAAAACTATCCTTTTCCGAACCGGTTCCGGCTCAATTCCGGCGGTTGTTCCCGGTTCTCCGAGAGTAGTCTCTGTTCCCGCTCGTGAATCCATCGGTAAAGTGTTTAACGGAGAGAAGAAGAAGAAAGGATGTTCTTCTCCAATGATTGCTCTGAATTCAGAAGTCTATGATCATAAAAATTCACCTTTTTTTAAACCAACTAGTGATCTTGTTTGTGCACATAATTTGGAGGCTCATTTGCACTTGCTTGACGGGTTAGTTTTCCTTTAACTTTATTCTTGTATGTGAAACTGTTTGATTAGACAAGACTTTTTTTCTTATTAAAGAAAAAATCAAAAAGTTTAGATTTTCGGGTGACTATAACCATCTTGTAAGATTAAAATGAAAAGTTTAAAGTTAAATTATTACTATTAAGTATAAAAAAGTAGCACCAAGTATATGACGACCTAGTGGTCAATGAAGTAGTTGAAAACCCTGAGGTTTCATTTTTACAAATTCAGTGGAGACAAAAAAATACTTGGTGATTCTTTTTATTTGTCCTAGTCTTGGTAGATAAAGTTACCTGATACGTATTGCTGGTGAGAGGTGACAGGTATTCCAAGGAACGCGAAAGCGGACCCTGATAAAAAAAATTTTGAAAAATAACAAGTGATGAGGCAATTGTGCGGAAAGAACTTCCCAATGTTGTGGGACTCATCCCTGTTCAATAGTTGTTCAACAATATGGTGACCGTGTTGCACTACTTCTTGTTTTTGACAGGCCTGATGTTCATTCATTTAGTTCCGAACTAGCCTACGGCAATTGGAGATGTAGGGGACTTCCTTAGATATAGGACAAATCACTCTAGTTAACTTATGGTGGATTTTGCAGCACTTACTTAATGCTTGCAAAGTAGGACAAGCGATTGGTATGCTTCAGATTCCTTGAGGATGAAATACCAATACCAATATTACGATGCAAGCAACCACCGAGCTTGTGGACTCCTTTGTTGTTTTTGTGTAGATTGATCAAGTTAAATCACGAGAGTTTATATTGCTCACACAATGGTCTCATGCTGGAAAGTTAAACAAGACTTGAAGAGGACAAAAAAGCATCTGGAGTGATAGAGGCCGAGAACTAGGATTGAAAAATGATGGTATAGATTGATACGAGCTCTGCCTGTCTGTAAGATTTTTTATATAATACATGAGCTACGTCTCTAGATCAGGCAACATCCTTTTGTGGTTGACACTTAATATTAGTTGATTGTTTTCTGTTTGTTGTATTTTTATTTATCTTGGCTTGGTCATGCCTAATCCTATTCTCAGTATGATTTCTTTCATAGTGGGCCCTCATGTGCTACTTTTTTTTCTAATGAATAAGACTGCTAATTACTGAAAAAAGATATAACTCAACTCCGGAAAGATAGCTCAACTCCAGAAACAAATATGTGTCTGATTGGAACGACAAAATCAATCTAGAATGAATATGTCATGTTTGCTCTTCTATAGATAGTAGATACCTCATTTTCTACATATGGCTATTTCATAAGCTATCAATGCGTTTCCTGCCTATATGCTAAAAGATAAAGCTTGTGCAGTTGCATGTCTCGCTTGGCATGAGAAAATCTGTCCTTGTGAGATGGGTAAAGTTGAGCCACCTTATACAACTGTGATATTTTTTATTAATTTGTATTTATATGTTTGACTTCATATTTGTGTACCTTGTAGGTGCATGGATGACATATATGATGCTTTGGCCGAACACCTTGTTCCAACTGCAGCAGCAGCATCAAGCCCTTATTTTAAGTAAGCTATCATCTTGCAAATCTGTTATATGTTTATCTGCATCTCAAAGAAGAAATTTTGGTTGCTATTTACATGTAGCTTTTCAAGATAATTATGGTTTATCTTGAATTACTTCCTAACTTTAAGGCCTTACTAAATACTGACCGGAACCTGGAAAAGGGAAAATGAAGGAAAGAAGAAATGATTCCTTTAAGTTTTTGCTATTTCTATTCTGCCTCTACCATTTGGCTGGTTATCTGAATGAGATGTATATCAATATAGAGGACTAATATGACCTGTGCCGTAGAGAAATGGAAAAACACGACGACAGATCCTCCGAGAGGGGGAATAAAGGAAGAAGAAAGAAGAAGATATACCCCAAGAAGCGACAACCAAAATGTATATGTCTCGATTATTCGTGTAAATATGTTAATAATAGCGAGTGAATATACATAAAACATAATAGTCACTAAGGGGTCGTTAGGTAGAGTGTATTAGAAAATATAATGCATACAATAGCTTTTGTATTACTAATACCTTGTTTGGTACACTTTTTCAATCTCTCTTTGGTATTAAAGTGTGTATAATCAATGCATGAAAATCCATGGTATTAGTAATGCAAAGGATTCTAATGCATGCATTAATATGGTTAAAGACACATTTGTCGCTCAAAACCTTTTTCACATCCCTTCTATCATACTTGTGGAAGGTATTTTTGTAAACAAATATTTATTTTAGAAATTATGCATTCATGTTTTTTTTAATACACCAAACCAAACACTGCATAAGAAATAATCTAGCATAACTAATACAAGCATTACTAGTACACCATATTCAACATTATTCTTATACACCCTATCAAATGACCCCTAAATCAGTTGATGAGTCAGTTGCAATAATAATAAAGATATGCATGTTTTTGAAAATTAGAAGTTGAGCATATATCAATAATATAAAACACGTCTTTGAAATGTAAAATAACATGCTTTGAATCATTTAAATGAGTAGAATTGTGTGTCTTAATTTAGTGATTATGATGTTTATGGCTACAAACATCTCCTCATTGACTCAAACATGCATATATTTCCTTTTATGTATATTAACTATCATTTTCTTTATATTGATATTATTATTTACTTCTATCATCTCCAATTTTTTCTCATTGCTTGTGCTTCATGACTTTTATAACTACAAACTGCTAGTATTATCAACAAACACTCTACTAAATTAGTATGTTGACTAATTCCATGAGGTGCCTTAAGGAGAACAACTTGCCTAATTATGCAGGCATATTGTTGGTCTTGCTGGTCCTCCCGGTGCTGGAAAGAGCACTGTCGCATCTGAAGTAGCTAAGAGAGTCAATAAGATATGGCTCCAAAAGTCTCCTTCCTTTGATTCTCAAGTTGAGCCTCCAGAAGTTGCCATTGTTCTTCCAATGGATGGATTCCACCTTTATCGTCATCAGCTTGATGCAATGGAGGTAGGATTTCCTATGGTTTCTTATTATCCGTGTTGCTTCATTTGACTGCAATTTCTTTAGTTTTTTGCCAAAACATTTGAAAATCTACATGAAATCGACAAAACCTTATTGTTTGATGTGCGTTGTTAGCTGGTTTTGAGTAATGGACAGAGGACAAACGTTGAGTTAGCACTTTAACAAGAGATGAAAGAGTAATGTAAAAGAACAACAGAGGAGCTGCATAAAAAATACTTTTTTTGTTTTGATAACCGTGGTGTTCGGGCCAGCTTGATACATGTCACCTCCCACCAGCAACACGTCTCAGTTACTTTGTCCATTAAGGCTAGAATACATGAGAAGAAACCACCCAGTGTGTTAGTGTTTTTGTCTCTGCTGAGATGAGATTTGAACCTGAGACCCCATGATGCTCAACCAACTCCATTGACCACTAGGCCACACTTTTGGGTGCTATAAAATATTTTTTCAGCCTTTTTCTTTTGAATTATAAGTGAAACTTTGTACATATATTGTGGTTGGAGCATGTGTTTAGCAGATTTCATTTTAAAACTTTGTAACAGTTCCAACAATCTAACTGGTCAGCCTGTTTTATAGGATCCAGAGGAAGCACATGCGAGAAGGGGTGGTAAGTTCTCTTTTTTCGCAGCAAATAACTAATATGTTTGTACACAGTTTAAGCATTAATTTCTGGTTTAACTTCTATTTCTCTCTCTGGAATCTCTTTATGTTGAATCAGCTCCATGGACGTTTGACCCCAATTTACTGCTGGAATGCCTTAAGACTCTTAAAGATCAGGTGAGTGAATATTCACCTCTAATTACTTGCACTTACTTCCATGAATGATTTTTTTTAGCCTTTTGAGTTAATCTCGTGTGGGCTTGAACTTTAATGTTTCATCCAGAGAAGAGGTTGTTATTCTGCTTGCCTCTACCTTGCTCTGTTCATGTAGTGAAAATTCTAAGATCTGGTAATCTTTCTTCTGCAAGGGATCAGTGTACTGTCCATCTTTTGACCATGGTGTAGGAGATCCTATAGAAGATGATATCTTTGTGAACCTTCAGTAAGTTTATATCTAGTTTGGATGCTATTTTCTGTCTTTGATTGCACCCTATAAAATTCTAAATGTGTCTCAATCGTGCGTGTTCAATTCACTATTTTGAGGGGAAATTGATGAATGGATGAATGAACAAAGAATATAAGTTTTATCAGTTCATTTCTTTGAATTTAGTTGATTCTCTATGTAATGATTAGAAGTGAAGTGAAGAATACGTTATGAAACTGTGAAAGCTGGCCGCTGGGTAATGTTTTACATATGCAGGCCTGCTGAGGTGTCTTGTTATTAGAAGTGTTGACTCAATCAGTGTTCTCACTATGATCGTGCTACTTTTGTTAAAGTTTTTCTTCATACTTGTGGGCACTGGATAACTAAAATTATTAATAACTCTCTCATAGGTGTCTGTCGATATTTCAATAATTTGATTGGATAATTAAATAAGTTTCTAAAGACACATAAGGAATAGACAAATGTTGAAGTTCTTTTGTCTGTTGCTAATGTTGCCTCTTCCCTTTTTTTTTAAATAATTTCATGGTGAGTTTTTGCAGACACAAAATAGTGATAGTTGAAGGTAATTATCTGCTGCTTGGAGATGGTGCTTGGAAGGAGGTATCATCCATGTTTGATGAGAAGTGGTAAGATGATCTTTCTGATCCATGTTTTTCTTTTGACAACAGGGAAGGAATCCCTGTGAATTCCCTTGAAATCACCATAATATACTAAACTGAATGTTGAGGGATAACTTTGAGTTTTTTTGCAAGTAAAAGTTGAGTTTGCATCAGCCTAGCACAAAATATGTGCTTGTGTCAATTGTCTTTGCTATCGGTTTACTGATTATTTGACATCTATCACTTAATGGAACTGATTTGTGAATCAATATCAAGATACCACCAAAGGATATAGTGGGGTGGGATACCTCCCCCTTACCAGAAGGTCGTAAATTCGAGCCATGGGAATGGAGAAACTCCTGCTTGGGAACGCCTCTCCTTTTAATGGGCCTTATGTGACGTAAATCCAGATTTATCGGGCTAGTGGTACCAGATACCAGATGGTTAAAGAAAAGGATCAATGTTAAGATCCCTGACTAAGTCCATAATGTGATGCCTATCCTGTCCTCAAGGAGAATAAATTGTGCTAAAGCCATCTGCTCCATCTGAGAAAAAGCAAGCAATTAAAGATACCCGACTTAATGGAAAATGGCATGTTGCTAAAACTAGAAAATGCCTGTTTAATGTTCATATACGGTAAGATATGATACCTAAGTTTCTTAGATATAGGTTATAAAAGCCTGCTGGTAACAGGATCTGTTGACTCGTTAAAAAACTGGCTGCTTTTGCAGCATTATATGAGAACAAAGCTTTAGTTGTTCTTGATGTGGTAAGACGCTTGTCTTATATGTATTTACTTTTAGGTTCGTCGATGTTGATCTTGAGAAAGCAATGCAACGTGTCCTGAAGAGACATATATCTACAGGTACTATTCCAACTGTTGTTTCAACTCTTTTTACTAGAAAAGGTGTAGAAAGACACTGGGTAGTATAAACTAATTGACGCCTTCTCATCTATGTTATAGGGAAGTCCCCTGATGTTGCTAAATGGAGGGTAAGGGCCTCACTTCTAATACCGCTCTTTTTTGAAAGAAAGAACAATTAAAATTAACAGTTAATTGTTAATCCCTTTTAAGATATCATCTAGCTCAATTCCTATTGTTCTTTGGGTATTGAACAATATTTTGGTTCATTGCTAAATTCTTTCCACAGATAGATTACAATGACAGGCCCAATGCTGAGCTAATTATGAAGTCCAAGAACAATGCAGATTTGGTGATCAAGTCGATTGACGAATTGAGGTGAGCCCCCGACTCGTCACCTGTTGTAAGAGTGCTAAGGGAAAATTTGAATGGTGGCATCAAAAGTTAGCCAAATTGAATCTGATGAGAGTGCAGAACCTTTCGCTGCGTTTACGCTTGAGGTGATGAATAAGTTCAAGGGACTGAATATAATGTTGCTTACAGTACACTTTTTTTCCTGCAAATAAGATGTAGTAATCTTTTTGACATGTAATGCTTAAGGTCGGATATTTTACTTTGTATGAGTTATTTCCTTCCTATAATTTGTGAAAGAGTTTATCTATATTATGTGTCCATCCAAATGGGATACTATGAAATATTGCGGCAGACTAAAGAAATAACCTACCCATATATCAATCGTTAATGACATGTCTTTCACCTTTTTCATGATCTCTAATACATAATGTAATGTCTCTGATCACTTTTCTCATGACATCAAACGTTTAATATCATGCTTATATCACTCTTTTTATAAATAGAAGGTGGCAAGTCATATTATTTACACTTAAAAAACACTCTAAGAAGTAAAAACATATCCTCTCTATAGCTCTTATTTCATGCTCTCAGCGTTAATATTATTACTTAACTTTTTAGCTTAGACTTTACAACAAAACTCAAATGATTAAACTTATATATATTTTTTGGTTTCTCGCTCAGTGTTTGGAGTCCACACTGAAGCATCAACTAAATTCAAATCACACACTATTTGTCAAAACCCATTTAGAGGTGACATTTTCAACATGATTATCTCCATATCAAGAGCTCGAATCGAGACATCTAATTAATGATAAAACAATCTCACAACCCATGTCGGTAATGATTAAACATGTGTTGTTACGGTTTTTGGAAGTGACACATGATGGGCGCACATGCGGTGTAGAGGATGCATAGATAATAGGCCAAAATTGGCAGGACCCAAACCCAGCCCATACCTACAGACAAGAAAGTATGACTAGCCTTCCTTCAAAAGTCAACAAAGTCCAAAAACTCAACTACACGTGTGGTAAGGTCCACAACTCACCATCAACAATTAATTCTTCACACGTATGCTTCATAGTATCGGATTCATCTGAATTCACTATTTTTTATACGAAATATAAATTTATATTTAAAAAGTTATTATAATTATAATGAAAAATAGATATGAATTAAATTCATAGCTTTTGAGATATAATGAGTTGATGTTAAAAAAATTAAAAATTAAATTTAGAGAATTTAAATTCTGAATTTATCTCCGTTATGCAATTTTTGGTTACATTAGTCTTATCCTTTTTCCTAAGTTGCTTGTTGCTATTCCATCCAGACACGTACGTACTTATCGTATGAGCAATGGAAGCATGTCTTGATACAATGTATATGATTAGTTGTCCTACATAGGTCGGATGTGAAATATTGGATTTTCTTATATAATTATGTATTATGTAAAATGGGGTAATTTTCCCCCCTAATTTATATGATATAGTTTAAGATTTCAAGAGTCAAATAAAATAGAGTTGATTAGGATTTATTGGTATGTCTTTTAAATATTTAAAATTGTTAATTCTCATACTTCATATGTACATGTTTCTGCAGCTCAGATGAGTATTCTTGTTTATATCGTTACGATTATAAACACTGTTTTTCATAATTTGTTTAATTTTCTTTTTTTGTTGCATCTCGTCGATAAAATAGGTTGATTTACCTTACTATAGTCATATGTCCTAAGGATTTTACTATCTGGATAATACTTTTCAACAGATAAGTGAATCGTGTTGATCAAGTGGTGGTTGACAAAATATCTAATCCTTGTTTTTCTTGTCTAGTGTGGTCTTCCGCTATCTCTTTCCACTTCATGCAATAGCATGCTCCGATATAAGCGTGCTTCGATCGCCTGTAGTAGCCTCTTGAATTTATTGATCGGATAGCTTCTTTCTAAAGCTTATCAATCCTACACTCCTTTCTTTTGTCTAATGAAGTTATTCCTAGACCGCCAGAGAGCTAAATTTGGACCTTATTTGACATGTTTTTTTTCTTTCAATGCAAAATAATCACTCATAACTTATTGCGCTTGATCTATATTTTATCTAACTCAATTAAGTTATTTTTTATTTTTTTAAAAATTTAAATTATATCATATAAATTGAGACGCATAAAATAGAAGTTAAGTCAAATCTACCGTAAGGGTTGTTGTCGTGTGCCCCTCTTTTAGGTGGTTAAAAATTAAAGTAATATTCTATATTTATAGTAGTGGATGATATTTTGAATTAAAGGAAAGAGATAACTTAGGTCCAAAAATAAGAAAACGATCCAGAAATGCCCTAAAAAGGGCTAAATGTGTTAGTTAATACTTAATATAATTGGAGTAGTGGACCCTTCTTGTCTGTTCTTCCTCCCTTGGCTAAGTTTAAAACATGAGTGCATGTATTCTAAGATTATTTTATTTTTTTCAAATTTTCTGAGTTATAAAAATAAGATTTCTATTTATAATTAAGTAAATAACAAATATTAAAAGATATAAAAATTATAGATTAAAGAGGAGTGAAGTTGAAAATAAGATAAAGGAGACTTGAGTTATGATTAATTTTTCAGCTCGCTATATTAGCTATAATTTCACCAATTTATTCTCTATTACTGAGCACTCTACTTATTGCAATTCTAGATCTCTCGAGTAATTACGATAATTTACTAGGCATATTCCTTCGAATTACATTAGTTACACTTTCTTACGGCTCAATGAAGTCACGTCAAGATTTCATTATCTCTAAATCCATATTTAATCTCGTAATATATATATATTGATCTCTTGTATACCTGAAAATTAACGTCGTTTAATAACTATCTAAATATAGGTTTTCGCGAGCAATACATAATAAATAGACACGGATAATTGATGCATGGTCACGATTCAATGAACCAAAATAAGAACATATAGCTGAACAATTCATGTAGTATAGAAATTCAAAGGCTCAATTATATTAAAATGTAACAAGAATTTATCCTACAAAAATTTTAATTATCAAAATCCAAATAAGAAATATAGCTACCCATAATATTGTGTAAAAACATAACATTAGATTTTCATATTATTAAATCTTGAACATTCTTAACTAACACGTACGCACTTATCATATGAGCAATAGAAGCATCTCTTGATACAATGTATGTTTAGTTGTCCAACATAGGTGGCCTGGGATGTGAAATATTGGATTTTATTATATAATTATGTAAACGGTGGTATTTCCTTTGTTTCTATTTATATGATACAATTTAAATATAATTTACGGTTTCTAGAGTTAAACCAAAACAATTGACTATAATTTATTTGTATGTCTTTTAAATATTTTAAATTGTTAATTTTTATAACTTATTTTACTTTTTATGCAGTTCCAAAATATGTAAATTGTTTTTTTAAATCTTAAAAATTGTATATTCGAATACATGTTCAAATAAAAAAAAATCATACTCTCAAAATTTAAATTATGTTATATAAATTGAGACGAATTGAATAGAAACTAAAGTCAAATCTACCACAAGTAAGGATCCATTGTTGTGGATCCTCTTTTAGGTAGTCAAAAATTAAAGTAGTAGTATTCAATATTTATAGTAGTGGATAATATTTTGAAGAAAAAAAAAAGGAGGAAAGAGATAACTTAGGTCCAAAAATAAGAAAACGATCGAGAGCAGTAATGTCAAAAAATAGGTTAAATGTGTAAATATAATTGGGAGTAGTAGACCCTTCTTGTCTGTTCTTCTTTCCTTAGCTAAGTTGTCGACACTCTAATGCGGATTTCGAATATCGAATGGTGTATTGAGTATAATATTATTACATACCACCAAAGCATACACATGATAGATTCTTGATTACGTTTACAACTTATCCTAAATAAGATAAGTGATTGCTATAAATATAATCTGATTTTTTAGTTTGTAGTCAAATTTTACATAGAATAAGGTTTAACTATAATAATTCTATATTACTAAGATTTTTTTTTGTTTTGAATTGTCTGAGTTATAAAAATAAGATTTCTATTTATAATTAAGTAAATAATAAATATTAAAAAGTATAGAAATTATCGTCTAAAGAGGATGAAGTTGAAAATAAGATAAAGGAGACTTAGAGTTATGATTAATTTTAAATCCGTAGGATATATTGATCTCTCATGTATCTAAGGGGTGACACCTTGTTTGGATGGTTGTTACGCGTTGTATTATATTGTATTGTTAGTTTAAATATAATTTATTTTGATTATTACTTAAATTGTATTATATCGTATCGTTTAAATCCATCGTTATAAGTAACGATGAAAAGACTCATTTGATGTGATAATTGATTTGGTGTGATCACGTCGTTACCTTAATATTTTCTTTTCAATTTGTCCTTATTTATCCTACCTTTTTAGAGTAGCTCTACCCCGTAACCTACATTTCTTGTTGGTTTATCATTCAAATTATAAAAGTATGACATTATGTAACGCCAAAGAACAATACAATCTATCTAAACACTATATTCATTAAAACAATATAGTACTATAATATAATACAATACAATATGATACATTCTTTCGTAAGGATATTAATTGCATAGAAAGGCAACCCGACATTTACATTTTTGAAGCGTGATATTGTCTGATTTTGTTCATCTAATAATACATTTAATTTAGGTGACCCCATCGATCGATAACCCTTTCAAATCTAGCCAAATTAAATTGGACTCAATATATATATATGTGTGGTTAGCATCTGCCATATTAATTTTAATACGTGCATGCTTTTAAATCACATAATGCTACACAAAAATCAAACGCGTAAACACGTTAATTATAATATGACCAGGATTAATTATTGTCATAATTTGCTATTTTAACGTAGGATTTCAGTTAAATGAAACGGATACATACATCTTGTATGTAGTTCTTTTTTTTTACTATGAATATAATAATTTACTCCAAGTCAGGGCAGAGGCAGCATATACCTAGGGGTTCATCCGAACCCTCTCAGAGGAAAATATTACTATTTATACATGGTTAAAATTATTTTTTAGGTATGTATATAGTAGATGTCGAACCCCCTTTCACTAGTTCGTGTGTTTACTTCTCAGATTTTAAACCCCCTAATTAAAAATTATGGCTCCGCCACTGCTCCAAGTAATTTTGCGTACACCTCCTAAAGTATGAGGTCATTTTTTTATGAAAAAATAATTAAAAATATATAAAGAAAGTTATAACGAAGAAAATACTCGTCAAAGCACACCTATATAGTCTGATTTATATACTTACATTTATAAAGTCATAATACTACCAGGCTATGCCTTACGTACAAACCTAATTACATTTATAAAGTCATAATACAAAAAAAGATTACTTTATAAGTAATTAATTAAACTGATATATTAATTGGTATTGAGTAGCAATGGAGACTCCAACTTAACGTTATCTAAGTGGTGGAAAATTGAGGTTCTCATCAATTGAACAACCAATTAACGTAACTCTTACTAGTATTAGTCTATTAACTAATTAAATGCAGCAATTGAATTGACATTAATTAATTCCATGTTCAAAATTTAAATGTGTGGATGAAATTTCTTAATGTAATAGTTGCCCTCTCAGGTCATTTAAACTTCGAAAACAGACTCCTCCGTGTGGTTTGTAATATATATATATATAAAAAAAAAATACAATTTATCAGATGATTACTTAACTAATAGTTATATTAATTTAATTGATGCAGGTTTGAGGACGGAAACCGAAACAAGAATCACATTGATACAAGACAAAGAAGAAGGGGCTCCGCTCTGCTTTCTTTCTTATTCTTCTTTTATTTGTCATCTTATTAGTATACTTATTTGTAATATCATTATAAAGCGTAAGTATTATAAATATTATAATAATCATAGAGTATTTTGTTCGATCTTTTAAGTTCTTATTTCTTACATGCTCGTTACAAGTAGTAGTAAAGGTGTTTGACCTTTTCTTTTTTTTAAATAAAATATTATTATTAATTAAAAATCTACTCAAAATAAATATCTGAATGGTCCAACATTTGAAACGTTTGGTGGATATAATTTCTAGTAGATCTACCTTTATCTGTGATGAAATGATTAATTTATTATAGTTTGTTAAACTTAGTTTTACAATTAGTTATTAATCCATTGTTCAACTTAATTAGCTTACTGTTTTTAGAAGCTTATAACTAATCCCTATTCCTTAATATATTTAATGCGTATACTTAAAAGGGAAACCAATATTAATTTAAGTGCAGACCCATAAGCTGGCCATGAACATGCCTATGTCTATCTCTGTATAGTTATAACCTTGTGTCAAGTCTAACGATATCATATAAATTAAAACGGTAAAAATATAATTTAGATAAAAAAGGTTTTCAATTTGAATAGGTGGGGTCCTAATTAATAATTGACCTAAAACTCATCAACCGACATCTAAGGGACCCATTTCACATGTTGATTTCTGCCCATGATCTGACACTTATATGCCGGAATTCATATCTAATTCATATTAAACTTTTTTTTTTTCATCCGATCTGCGAGAGCGTTAATAAGGGATTGTTTAATGTAAATTTAAATTTAGTAGTGTTTTAAAATAGATATCAAATTGGATGAAAAATTCAAAAAAAAATCATATTAAATTAGTCTTTTTTTTGTGTGTGTTATAAATTTATATATTAAAAATTAGAATAAATATTTTCTCCATTTTAATCTATTTATCTGATTTTGATTTCAGAAATAATTTTTAATTATGGTATTAATTAAAAATAAGTTAAATGTATAAAAAATGTTCTTTTTAAAACAATTACAAAAAAGTAGAACAACTATATTAAAACAAAATGAGTAGTAAATTTAAACTTATATCTCTAAATAATAGCTCAAATTTGAAGTTAAGAATCGATCTAAAAAAGACATATTTCTTATTTAATAATTTTATTTATTTATTATACGTTAAATCTCACTTAATTATTTGACAAAATGTCCACAATAATATAATCTTCTATTTAAAATTTCATTTATATTGAAAAATAATTTTAAAACGTTAAACATTAACAACATTTACGCATGTAATCACGGCCGTATTAAATGTTTTTATGTTTACATACATCTGTATCTTATTTACAACCGCGCGAGTTTCAACTTCCATGTAACGCAACGTTAATTCCTCCCTCCATTCTGTCAAACTAACTCATCATCATTATCAGTGTCGGAACCAAAAAATTTATTAAAAAGTTCAAAATACAAGGAGTAAAAATACGAGAAATCCAAGAGGTTATAATATATATGGTAGATGTTGAACTGCTTCTTCAGATTTTGAATTCTCTTAATAAAAATCCTAATTCGTTGTGGATTTTTCGGAGCAGGGCATTGAATACTAGCGTGTGGAGTGTCCCTCTTGTGTTCCCTCATTGCCGGTCATGTGAGGGACACCATTCCCTGTTGCATCAAAATTGTGTTCCTAAACTAACGTAACCTCCGTGCAAAAATCGCACCGAACGTGCGTATTCGACACACTGTCCGTTTACCTGGCTGCAAGCAAGCGCGTATTGACAACGAATTGTAGGTGAGTTATTTTCTCCGATTCATGCACAGAGAAAATAACTTAGCCTACATATTGTCTTCCCCTTACTCTTCCTATATAATTATTATCACAATCCTCATAATTCACAACAACTTGCCAATTTCCAAAACAACTCGTAACAGCAGACAGCTATGGGAATTTACGAGAAGGATCTCAATGATCTTGAGGCAACTGAATTAAGATTAGGTTTGCCTGGGATAATAGATGAATCTTCAACATCAACTAGTACTGCTAAAAATAGCAGAAAAAGACCTTCATCTAGTGTAAATGAAAATGAACAACAAGACTCAGCTCCTCCACCAAAGTAAGTGATGGTTTTACTTCTCTTTTTTTTCTTTGTTGTATAAATAGATCGTTTTTTAACAATATTTTTGTTATGATAATTTCAGAGCACAAGTTGTTGGTTGGCCACCAGTTCGATCTTACAGGAAAAATCATGTGTCTAAACTATCAGAATCTGATAATAATTCCTCAGGGATGTACTTAAAAGTTAGCATGGATGGAGCACCTTACTTGAGGAAAATTGATCTTAAGGTTTACAAAAGTTACCAAGAGCTACTCAAGGCATTACAAAACATGTTCAAGTGCACTATTGGTAAGTGTATATAATATAAATTAGTAAATGGTATCTCATTGTTTGTGTTGAAGTAGAAATACTTATGTTTTTATGTTGAATAATTTCAGGAGTGTACTCAGAAAGAGAAGGATACAATGGATCTGATTATGCACCAACATATGAAGACAAGGATGGTGATTGGATGCTTCTTGGTGACGTACCATGGGATATGTTTATTAATTCTTGCAAAAGGCTTAGAATTATCAAGGGATCTGAAGCTAAAGGTTTAGCATGTCTATAGAAACATGGAAATATATATACATACATACAAATCTGCTAGGGATGAACAAGTTCCAGTTTTGTAACACTATCTGATCTTCGATCAATTTCATGGGATATATAGATCTAGATCTACTTGTACAAATAGTTTCTCTTCTTTTTTTTTCGAAGAATTTTCTGTGTATTATGTATGAGTTTATATATACGGGAAGAAATACAAAATTTTAGCACAAGGCAGCAATAGGTCTATTAGTCTTCTTGTTAGCTTACAATCGAACAAGGACTCAAAAACTTACTCTGAAAATCTAAATTACTTGAACTAACAAACAAGTAACACAAAATTTATGTTCCTACTGGGAGGAACAAATCTATACAAGAGAAAAATTGGAAGTACAGCGGAAATCAAATGGGGAACAACTAAAATTGGAAATTATCCATGGACATGAACTCTGCATTTCTGCTGCCATTTTGATCATGAAAAGATTCCATCTTTGAATCCAGTACTGCAAGTTGAGATTTCACCCATGTTGGATTATACCTGCCTTCTACCCACAATGCTTCACCGGTATCTTTGTGCTTGAAGTCTGGATAGTTTGGACTCCTCTGTCAAAGGAAATAATATATTTATTTTGTGAGAGATTAGCAAAATGAAATAATATTGTTTAGTGTCTAATCAATCTTGAAATTTAAGCACCCAAATTCAGCATTGTTCAGTATTTCGTTTTGATAGGTTCATAATTCAGACTATCTTTTGCTTTTAGTTTGTCTTCCTTGCTCCCAAGCAAACTGCACTTTCTTTATCTCTAGTGTTGGCACTAAATTTTACCCCAAAAAAAGGAATTCTGCAGCAAGCATGTCATGTGCGTTACACATGCGCCAGTAAAAATGCAATTTGATTATGATGCAAGGACACTAAGCCGACTAGTGATGCTATGGCAATCGATAACTTCTTGTTTATGTCTTTTAAAGAAGTGCTTTACTGGGGTACCTTGTTCTTCCTATTATCCCACCATTCTAGTGGATTAGCAAAGAAAGCTTGCCATAGCTCCTCTGTGGATCCAGTGGTATTTGCAGCATAATTATTTTGCTTTTTACCTGCAAAGCCACAAGTGGAAACCTCTCAAAATTTAACGCCAGAAAGATGTGCATCCAGCTCTAGCAGTAAACACAGTTTTTAGGTAAAGAAGTGTTGTTTACGTGGTGCCATGGAATTAGAGTCCCCATTATACGAGGCCATTGGAGGAGAGTTCTTCTCAACAAAATTCAATTGCTGAACAACCACCTGCCAAAAAAGAGTGTAAAAGTTCACAGTCAGACAAATATAGGACAAACATGATGTCAATTTAACACCCAAAGAAAAATATAAGTAAAGCAACCTTATAATAAGTCTGTTCTTTTCCATCATCACCTTCAACTGTATCTGATATTAGGCGGCCAGACACATATATCTGCTGTCCTTTCTCTATATGTTGATTGGCAACATTAGCCAAGTCATCCCAAAATGTCAAATTAATCCTGATACCACAAAAATAGAAACCAAAGAACTGAAATTTCTGCTATTGGTCATTAAGTAGGATAAAAAAGAGATAGGAAAGGAGGATTGCTATTTCAAGCAGAGTAAGCTTCATCACTACTTAACCTCTCTTTTATTCATTAACGAAGAAACAGTAGGAATGTGAGAACAATGAAACAAAACCTTTACGTAGAAATAATCTATGTTAGACTCAAATTTACTGAGCCAAAAAGAACATGATCTGGGCCCTCAAAGGAGACATAAAAACGGAGGACAAACACACTAGTAAACTACACTATAAAAGAAACAGAATTTAGTCAAAGTCCTATGAAAAAAATGAAAGCTTGAGGCAAGGAGTAATGCCAAACCAAATGGCAGCTTTCAGATATGTGGTCCTAAAAGAATGTAACTTGGATAGAGTTAAAAAAGGCACCACTTGGAAAACAAAAGGGTTGTTGGATTCACAACTTATTCTTCAAACAGAATGATTGTCAAAATCAAAAGTGTGGAGGCATTTCTAAGAATGCAAAAGAAATTGGATAAGGAAACTTCAAATTTAGATCTTGCTCGACAACCAGTTTACGCAAGTACACTCAACTCATGTGCCAGAGCAAATTTCAGTACTACTGCAAAAACAATGAAACAAAACATTTTATGTAGAAATAATCTATGTTAAACTCAAATTTACTGAGCCAAAAAGAACATGATCTGGGCCCTCAAAGGAGACATAGACTGAGGACAAACACACTAGTAAACTACACTACTCCATAAAAGAAATAGAATTTAGTTAAAGTCCTAATGGAAAAAATGAAAGCTTGAGGCAAGGAGTAATGCCAAATCAAATGGCAGCTTTCAGATATTTTGGTCCTAAAAGAATGTAACTTGGATAGAGTTAAGAAAAGCATCCACTTGGAGAACAAAAGGGTTGTTGGTTTCACAAGACTTATTCTTCAAACAGAATGATCGTCAAAATCAAAAGTGCGGAGGCATATTTCTAAGAATGCAAAAGGAATTGAATAAGGAAACTTCAAAATTAGATCTTGCTCAACAACTAGTTTGCGCAAGTACACTTAACTCATGTGCCCAGAGAAAATTTAAGTTTTAGGGATTTTTCTAGTCCCTTAGTCAAGCTAAAAATCGGTATCAGCAGACTCATGAAAACTGACTTTCTGGGTATGTGGTATGGAAAACTCACACTGTTCAGTTGTGGAAGAGGAAGAAAAGTGGATCAGTGAACATTAGGATACAAGGATTATAACAACAAAATTAGATCTTGCTTAACAACTAGTTTGCGCAAGTACACTTAACTCATGTGCCCAGAGAAAATTTAAGTTTTAGGGATTTTTCTAGTCCCTTAGTCAAGCTAAAAATCGGTATCAGCAGACTCATGAAAACTGACTTTCTGGGTATGTGGTATGGAAAACTCACACTGTTCAGTTGTGGAAGAGGAAGAAAAGTGGATCAGTGAACATTAGGATACAAGGATTATAACAACAAAATTAGATCTTGCTTAACAACTAGTTTGCGCAAGTACACTTAACTCATGTGCCCAGAGAAAATTTAAGTTTTAGGGATTTTTCTAGTCCCTTAGTCAAGCTAAAAATCGGTATCAGCAGACTCATGAAAACTGACTTTCTGGGTATGTGGTATGGAAAACTCACACTGTTCAGTTGTGGAAGAGGAAGAAAAGTGGATCAGTGAACATTAGGATACAAGGATTACAACAACAGAGATAGCTTTCATGAGTCAATGGATTTAAGGAAGCAGTTTGTAAGTCATAAGTTTTTACCACATTGAATCTTGAATTAGGTAAAAGAAAAAACCAAATTTGTTTCAGTTGAAAGCATAAATTTTGCTGTCTACTTTCACTACTTGTCATGTTAAGATACTAGATGTATGTGTATTGCCAATAGTCTTTTTCAGCTTTATGCCCGTTGATTGAGGATGCCATAACCCCATGGCGTCATAGTAGATTTACTGCATCTTTCATTTGATTTTCACATCGTAATGTTTCAGTAAATTAAATTTTCTAGCTATAATGGCTTCAAGATAATCTCTTTAACCCCTATAGTGTAACAACAGATCATTGAAACAATGCCATGATATACAATTATCATTTATCACAGTAAAAATTACACCAAACTAAAGCAGCCATGATAGAGTGCCTATCAGATGAATTATAGTTGGATTACTTTGTTCGATTTGTTATTGGATGAAGGCGTAAAGCTTACACATTAACACAAATTTTGCCTCTAAACTAACACACTCACATTATTACTACTTGTATTGGTGAATGAAAATAGTTTACTTAGGTTTCGTCAAGTTGCTAGTAAGGAATGTAAGCTATTCATGTAGTAAGACCAGCATAACTAGCACCATGTATGGTAGCATTAATTTAGTCGCTATAAACATAATTCAACACACTAAGTACAGTATTTGGTTACCCATTTACAATCCCGCATACTAATACTTATAAGGGTATTTTTATGTATAAAATATGGAATAACAAACTAATTAGTTCCTGCATTACTAATATCTACGTAACTCTAACCAACAATCAAACGACCCCTTAATGCTACAGTGTCCAAATTGGAGTTGCATTCTACTAATTTGGGCAACTTCAAAATTGCAGGTTCAACAAAAGGTCCTCCTTAACCCTTACATCCCACAAGATGTCAAAAGGATAAACATAAAAGCTACAAGCAATAAAACAAATCAACTGGATGTCGTTTAAATTACCAAGTAGTGTCGTTTTGCGACTTCCTTACAGCAAGACGAGTCCAAGCTACAACCTTTCCGGAATTAAGATGCTTAATTTGAACCGGCACTGCAACATTACCAATAAGCTGCACTGAATTACAAAGCTCCTTCTTCCACTGTACTTCCGAAGGCCGTGGGTACTGAGAAACCCCAGCATACCTTTCATACTCATACACACTACCGTTTCCATTTCCAGAACTATTATTATACTCAAATGAACATCTTATACGACAACCCGAAGCTAATTTCGCGGTTTCTACTTGCTTGGATGGAGATAAAAATCGAAAAGAGAGAGATTTGGCAGGGGTTCTTGGAGTTGAAGAGAAGAAAGGGTTAGTGAATGCAATTGTTTGTTCCAACGCCATTACTGGATTAATTTCTCTTTCGCTTCTCTTCTTCCCTAATGCGCCACAGTATTATCTTATCGTATTGCTCTTCTTTCAAACTTCGAAATCACGCCGGGCTTTGTTGAGATATTTTTCCGTTTGTGATATTTGCAATCTTTGGTCCATTTTGTTATTTCAAAGAGCAGATTCACCCCTCTATATCGAATTCCGCCCACTTTTAATAGACATGGTACGGTAGATATCGAATATCATGTCAAAACTAAATATTTTAATATTATGATATTTAGTATGTCTTTAAAAAAAAAATTGGTATTCAATTTGGTATTTGATATTTATGGAAAAAAATATAGAAATACTAAATATTGTACTCAAGTATATATAGTTATATAATATTAGCAAATATATATAAAATAGTGACTAGTTATTTAGATCTTGAAATTTTGACTTGATTTAGATGTTCTTGTTGGGTAAATGATTAATTAAGAGAATTGTTTGTACTTTATTTTGAGTATACGTATTAGTTTAAGACGTTTTTTGAAAAGTCAAAGTCATAATTTTTTATTATACAAATATATATAAGTTGAAGTTGACCAAACTATGATAATTGATTCACCATGCCATAGAATATGGAAATTGAACTATATCAAATTAATTTGATATAGTAATAATTTAGTATTTTTAAAAACTAAGAATCAAAATTACTAAACCAAACATTTCAATTCGAAATTCTATATGCAAAGGTTAGTATATGTTGAATCTATGAATCTAAACTGTAGGCATTGTAATTGAGCTAAGAACAGAGAAAACTTTCTAGAGAGAATTGATGCTTTCATATATTCTCAATGAGTGATACATGTATATATACAACTGTGTAACTAACTTTTACTGACTCTAACTAATTCTGGCTATTCTGTAACAAACTAGTCTACTTGCATCACTAACATTGTAATGCATAATCATAACAACTAACGGCCTGACTTAACTACTTGGACTAAGGCACATTGACACTTTTACTTAATTCCTTTACACCCCCCCTCAAGCTAGGTGCTATGAAGATATTCTTCATCCCTAGCTTGGACATAAGATGAGAATGAGAATTCCGGCCAAGTGCTTTGGTGAGAATGTCAGCAGGCTGCTCTGCAGAAGGAATATATGTAGTGACCAAAAGACCATCTTGAACCTTCTCTCTAATGAAATGACAATCAATGTCAATATGTTTTGTTCTTTCATGAAAAACGGGATTAGCTGCTATTTGAATAGCTGAAGTACTATCTGAATACAATGAGACTGGGAGAGATCTGCTGGTACCCAATTCTTGGAATAATCCTACAAGCCACACTACCTCTGCCACTGTTGAAGCCATAGCTCTATACTCTGCCTCTGCTGAGCTTCTAGATACTGTGAGCTGTTTCTTTGATTTCCAAGTGATAGGGGACTCTCCATATTGAATCACATAACCAGTAATTGACTTTCTATCATTGACGCAAGAGCCCCAGTCTGCATCACAAAAGACTGTTAAAATATTACCACCAGCAGATGACATTAAGATTCCCAACCCTGGCTCAGACTTCAAATATTTCACCAGCCTTAGTGCAGCAGTCATATGTGATACTTTTGGAGAGTGCATAAATAGGCTCAGACATTGCACAGTGAAAGAGATGTCTGGTCTGGTAGTTGTAAGATACAACAACCTCCCTACTAATCTCTAGTACTTAGTGGGATCAGTAAGTAATGGATCATCATGAACAGATGGTACATGGTCATCATATGTTTGTGTAGTGAGCTGCAAGTGTAACTCCATAGGAGTCGATACAGGTTTTGCCCCTGCCAAACCCATATCTGCAATGAGTTCCAGGGCATATTTTCTTTGGTGGATGAGGATACCTGCTTCACTTCTGGCAAACTCCAGCCCCAAAAAATACCTCAATTCACCCAAATCTTTTATCTTAAAAGCATGTTGTAGGACATCCTTAGTCTCCTTTATCATAGAAGTATCATTCCCTGTAAGTAGTAAATCATCAACATAAACAAGCACTATCACTAATTTGTCATCTTGCCTCTTAGTGAATAAGGAACAATCCCGAGTGCTTTGGTGAAACCCTGAATCAGTTAAAGTAGTAGTGAGTTTAATGTTCCATTGCCTTGAAGCTTGCTTCAGTCCATAAAGTGACTTAAGCAGCCTGCATGTTTTGGTTTCGTTAGATTGAGTGTTGAAACCATCAGGTAAACTCATATACACTTCTTCAAATAGGTCCCCTTGCAAGAATGCATTATACACATCCATCTGATGTATAGGCCAATTGTTAGCAGCTGCAATAGAAATGACAGATCTAACAGTAGCTATCTTCACTACAGGGGAGAAGGTCTCCTGGTAATCAAAACCTTCTTTCTGATTGTATCCCTTGGCTACCAGCCTAGCCTTAAACCTCTCTATTGTGCCATCAGCATTATATTTAATCTTGTAGACCCACCTACAACCTATAGCTTTCTTCCCTTTTGGTAAATCTACTAACTCCCAGGTTTTGTTGTCTTCCAAAGCCTGTATTTCACACTGCATAGCTTCGATCCATCTGTCATCCTGAGCTGCTTCTGTGTAATTAGCTGGTTCTGTCTCAATAGAGAACTTGGAAACAAAACCTTGGTATGCAGGAGAAAGATTTGTGTAATCTATATGGGAGGCAATAGAGTAGAGACAGTGTGTGGACCCTGCATTAGTGACATAATCCTTGTACCATATAGGAGGTTTAATACCTCTAGTAGATTTCCTTGTGGGAACAGCAATGGGAATGACATGGGAAGAGTCCACTGAAGTGTCTCCTAGAGGATCCGGAACAGGTGTAGGAAGAGTACTAGGAGAAGTAACACTTATAACAGGAGGCACATGAGCTGTAGGAACTGAAACTAGATCATCATATGCAAATATGTTTGTAGTGGACAACGGATTCTCAGAAATGGTTTCTTGAAAAGGAAAAACAGTTTCCATAAACACTACATCTCTGCTGATAAGAAATTGCTTGTTGTCTAAATCATACAATCTGTAACCCTTCTGAGTTGTGCCATACCCCACAAATACAGCTTTCACAGCTCTAGGACTGAACTTATCATGTTTGGGCAGAATGGTGGCAAAACACAGACACCCAATGACTTTCATGTGAGTAAATGAGGGAGGTCTGCCATAGAGTTTCTCAAATGGAGACATACCAGCTAGTACAGATGAAGGTATTCTATTGATAACATGAACAGCAGCCTCAATACATAACCCCCAAAACTTGTCAGGAAAACTAGCTTGAAATTTAATTGCTCTTGCAGTCTCAAGGATGTGTCTGTGTCTTCTTTCCACAACACCATTCTGTTGTGGTGTGTATGGACAAGAACTTTCATGGATAACACCATGAAGTTTAAAGAATTCATTGCATTGATGATTAAAAAACTCAGTGCCATTATCAGATCTCACTCTTTTAATTTTTGTGTCAAACTGAGTTTGAATGTCAACAAAAAATTGTTTAAGTATGGTAATCACATCAGACTTCAATCTTATTAAAAAAGTCCATGTCCAGCGTGAAAAATCATCCACAATAGTCAGAAAGTACCTCATCCCATCAAAAGTTTCTGTTTTATAAGGACCCCAAACATCCATGTGCAACAATTGAAAAATACATGTAGAGTTACTAGTGCTGTGTGGAAATGGCAGTCTAGTCTGTCTAGCAAGAGGACATACTTCACAACCTAACAAAATGAACTTATTACCAAGACTACGAAAGAAAGGAATCTGCCTAAGTACACTCATAGGAACATGACATAACCTTTTGTGCCAAATATCAACATCAGCTTGTGTAACTGCCAGACAGCTTTGAGGTGCATTGCCTTCAGTCCCTATATGTGAACATATGGTGTATAGACCATTCTCCTCCTTACCAATCACCTTGACCTTCCCAGATAAGATGTCCTGAAATATACAATATTGTGGAAAAAAAATAACACAACAGTTCAAATCTTTTGTCACTTGGGAAACTGACATAAGATTGAACTGAAAACTTGGCACACACAAAACTTTTCGAAGTATATCATTTCCTCCAATGTGGCAGTCCCCAACATAATACACCTTAGCAGAGTCACCAGTAGGAATTGGACATGTCCTGCATTGTCTAATGGACCTTTATTGTGTAAAACATGAGAATCACCAATCATATGATGTGAAGCTCCAGTATCCACAATCCATTTCATAGAATTACCTTGAGACAATGAAAGATTACCTGCCATATTTGCAGTACCATGAGATTCACTGATGGATGTTTGGTCCAGCATCCTAAGCAGTTGTTGGTGTTGTCCTGGTGTGAACATGGTCTGCAACATAGGCTGAGGCATGGGATGTTGATACTGATGATGCTAAAATGGTTGGGGAGGCATTTGATAAGAAGAAGCAGAACCATTGTATCATATGGTGAATTTCCTGCATCATATGTTGAACTTCCAGCTAAAATAGTGTCTCTTTTACCTTTATAATGTGGAGGATAACCAATCAACTTATAGCAGTTCGCTTTGAGATGCCCAGTCTTATGCCAAAAATCACATTTCAACAGATTAAGACAGTCAGTCTTTAGGTGACCTTTCATGTGACAAAAATCACATGAAGCATTTGGATTATAGGCTTTCCTTGGCTTCTGAATAGAACTGGCAGTGAACATAGCAGTAGGATTCAAATGATTCATATTCTCAGGCATCATCATCCTACTTGAACTAGCAACCATTTTTTGACTCTCATCTTGGTTGATCATAGCATAAGCTTGATTAACAGTGGGAATTTGAGGCATTAACAATATTTGACTCCTAGCTTGACAATAGGAATCATTTAGCCCCATGAGAAACTGTAACATTCTCTGAAACTGCAGGTGCTCAAAAAATTCCTTGAATCTAGGACAGGTACAAGAAGATGGAGGCATTATAGAGTCGTATTCATCCCAGAGATCCTTAAGTCTGGAATAATACACAGAGACAGAGGAAACACCTTGAACAAGCGTGAATATCTCCTTATGTAACTGGAAAATTCGAGAACTATTAACCTTGTTGAATCTCTCTTTCAAATCCTCCCAAATCAAGTGAGCATTTGAGCAGAAAAGAACACTACTGTGTAGATCCTTGCCTACATTGCACAGGATCCAAGATACTACAATGGCATTGCATCGATCCCACAGTCGACTCAAATCGCCAGGAAATTGCTCGCGTTTCACCGTGCCATCAATAAAACCAACTTTGTTCTTTCCAAGCATAGCCAATTCCATGGCCTTACTCCACAAAGTATAATTGTCAGTTCCGGTGAGCACAATTCCAACATTAAGTGATCCTGGTGCATCTGACGGATACAAATACAGAGGATGATGATGATCTACAATTGGAATCACTGCAGAAGATCCCAATTGAGTCCCTGCCTCGTTCCCAGTAATTGCCATTGAAAACTATGCTGAAAATACCAAAAAGACAGAAAGATCTACTCAAAACTGAGCTAAAAACTTAGAAACTATAGAATTGATGAAGAAGATCTCTCGTTTTAAGCACAAATTGCTCTGATACCATGTTGAATCTATGAATCTAAACTGTAGGCATTGTAATTGAGCTAAGAACAGAGAGAACTTTCTAGAGAGAATTGATGCTTTCATATATTCTCAATGAGTGATACATGTATATATACAACTGTGTAACTAACTTTTACTGACTCTAACTAATTCTGGCTATTCTGTAACAAACTAGTCTACTTGCATCACTAACATTGTAATGCATAATCATAACAACTAACGGCCTGACTTAACTACTTGGATTAAGGCACATTGACACTTTTACTTAATTCCTTTACAGTATATATACATTATTTAGATGAGATTGATAGTAAAAGAATTATTATAAGATATTCAATAAGTAAGATAGTAGTAATTGCTACGAAGTAATTGATACCATAGAAAATATTGATCATCTAAAACTTCAAATCTAATGTATGAAATTAGACTTTGACAAGATAAACTTTAGATATAGTTATCCGAAGTAGGCGTATATGTGTAAAAAAAAAAAAATTAAAATGGCACAAATTAAAAGACATCATATAAATTGGCCAACCATGCAATTCATCCAACTTTTACAAGTGGTGCCTTTTGGGATAACTGTTTAATAAATGATTATTATTTTTAATTTCTCTTGTAACATATGAATCTTTAAAGGGATAATTGTACAGAAAGACAAACTTATAATCTAAAATAAATGGAGTAGCTACTGTTTGATTTAATTGCGCCCCGTAGCAAACGTTTGCCAGTCGCCTCTCTCCCTCCAAATTCTCGCTCGCCACTCTCCCTTTCTCGCTCGCTCCCTCTGTGCTCCCCTCTCTCGCTTTATACAACAGAATTGTATAAATTGCGTTTTTGTTTGTATAAAGTGAGAGAAAATTGTATATACACATGCAAATACATATATATTCGTCTTATACACTTATAATT
>JAJOOO010013479.1:0-39549 GCA_029582685.1 Solanum piurae | reverse complement strand
TTTCACTTATTTTGAACCCCCTTATCTCGCCATTTCTCCTTCTTCGAGCACCCCCATTGTACCTTACCTCACTTGCATCTTAATCTTCATCTCTTTTTTTTTTTTTTTCAGATCTACTAAAGAGAGAAAAATCATTAAACTTCGTTCGATCAAACTTGAGATTTCTGTCAAACAAAAGAAAATTTCATTAACACATTTTTATGATTTCAAAAATTATGATTGTTGTATGTCATGAAAAAATAAGGGTTTTTGAAGATGGAATATTGGAAAGGATTGTTTTTTTTTTTTACTAAAGGGTCGAATTCATCTACATTTTCAGTTGATTTATTTGTCCTCAAATACCAAAGAGAGCAATAAATCGGTAAAAAATTCAATGTAGGTCCATATTTGTTGCAATCTCACATCAATGGATATTGATAGAAAATGTATGAGAATTTTCTCAAAAGAAATTAGTGAAATTGTTAGAAGATATTGAGGTTGAAAATAGAGAAGTCATTAGTGAAAATTAATGATAATCAAGCAAGAAATGAGAAAACACTAATGGAGGTGGAAGGTAGTGCATCCATTGGAGAGAGAAGGGAAAAAAAATTAAATTTTAAAAATTGATTTCTAACATGGGAGAGAGAAGAAGAAGGGAAGGAAAAAAACAAATTTTTAAAACTGATTTCCAACACGATTCTGATGTGGCAATGATGTGGCGTTGATATGGCAATGACTTGGCGCGTGTGTAATATACTTGCCACTGTGAGACTAGTTTTGTATTCTTAGGGGGGTATTTATTCACTTTAAATGAGATTACGCGGGTATATAAACACTCGTGTAGTTGAAGTACTAAAGTAAGTTTTCGTGCCAAATTCAGGGGGGGTTTTATGTATTTTCCCCTCTCAAAACATTTGTCCTAGTTTTCATTAATACGAGAAATGAAAATCTTATGGGAAATATGATTGAGCCGTTGTGGTGCCTACGTATCCAATTGTGGCAGAAATTAGGTCAAACGTAGTTCCCCTCTCAAAGATTAACATAAGTAGGAAATGTTGCTAAGAAAATTACCGAGGCCGACATAGGCCACGTACATATCTCATTCTTAAGAATTCAGGTCATACGTAGTTCATTACAAGGGAAAAATTTCTAACTATAAAGCCTAAAGTGATTATAAGAAATTGATGTGATTACAGAGAAACAAATAAAAGAAACTCCGAGTCTTCAAACATAATAGGTTTTGACAATATTTGATTTGATTGAAAACTTATGAGATAAATGACCATGCAAACTGATGAGTTCTCTTTTCTGAACTTTTGTCAAGCATACACCTATTATGGTTTCTTTGACGTATTCATCCTTTTACAATTTATATCTCAACTAGATTCGACTCATCCTGATTCCCAAACTGTTTCAATTTTTTGGTAAGGTATTCAGATATCATGATCTCCTCATCATACTCTTTTACCCCATTGTCATCTACCGTATTATGTTCGTTTAGCTTGTGACATGACATGATATTGACAAGTTTAAAATTATTATTACAGAAACAAAAACAAAGAGTGTTAGATAGCAGAATTAAAGCAAGTAAAGAAAATTTTCGCAACAAATCGGGCTTTCATTGAATAAGGAAATAAGAAATTGGCCATGACCATGGGTCATTTTATCTTTTTCAAAACATTACGAGGAAAATTAAAACATAATAAGGTAAAATGACATAAAATGTGGAGCATGGGCCTCATTCGGACTACCACCGATTTTAGAAATAGAATAAAATTCATATTTATCTATCAAGATGAGTGAGGAATCAAGAGCAGAGTGAAAGTTCAATTAAGCACTTGCTCCATTGGCTCAGTGTTTCGTACGCCAGGTGTCTGGATCATCTCTTTAAGCACATCATCACCTTCCTTAAAAAGATTCCCAATTCCTTCTCCAAGACCTTCATCATTAACATATTTCTCTACTAGAAAGGATTGACACAGATAAGGCAAAGGCTTTGGTGGAGAATGATTAACTTATTTCTTGTTCTGACTATCTTTTGGCACTAAAGTAAAAGCTTGATGGGGTTCCATGACCACAAGTTTGGATTTCTCAATTATCCTTGATGATGCTACAACTTTCTCAAAACTATCAAGGTTGGTTGGGATTAAAGCTTTACCCACACACTAATCTTCCTTTGTTTTAGGACACATGTTCTTGCTCAACTTCATATTACTAGCAAGAGGTGTGCTAACAAACTTAGCATTCTTCATATTGAAGTGCTCTAGTACATGTTCAATGTACTTCTTTTGTGACAAATGAATCTGCTTTTTATCTCTAACACGAGTAATTCTCATGCCCAAAATTTTCTTGGCATTACCCAAGTCATTCATAACAAAAGACTTACACAGCTATTTCTTCAACTCGTCAATCTTGGAAGTGTTCCTGCCCACAATCAACATATCATCCACATACAGCAAGATGATGATAAAATCATTGTCAGAAATTCTTAGTACAAATACACAATGATTTGAAGAAGTCTTCGTATAGCCTCGCTCCCCCATAACAGATTCAAACTTCTTGTACCACTGTCTAAGAGCTCACTTTAGACTATACAGACTCATTTTGAGTTTGCATAAAAAAAATTCTTTACCATTTACTTTGAAGCCCTCAGTTTGTTCCATATAAATCTCTTCTTCTAGGTCACCGTGAAGGAAATCCGTCTTCACATCCATCAGCTCAATCTCTAAATTATGACTAGCACCCAAACCTAGAATTATATGAATGGGGGACATTTTCATAACATGAGAAAATATTTCGTCAAAGTCAATACCCTTCCTTTGACCAAATCCCTTAACAACCAATCTATCTTTGTACATGGCCTTCAACTTATGTTCTTCACCTTAAATTCGAACACCCACTTGTTCTTCAAAGCTCTCATGCCCTTGGGCAATCTCACCAACTCATAAGTATGGTTCTGATGCAGAGATCTCATATCTTCTTGCATGGCTTCAATCTATTGATCCTTGAGTTCATCTTCCATGGCCTCCTCATAACATTCTGGTTCTCCCCCAACAGTGAGTAACACATACTCATTGGGTGAATAATGAGAGTAAGGACTATGTTGTCTTGTGGACCTCCTAAGTGGAATAGTTTATTCATCCACAAGTTCATGAGAAGGAGGATCATCAATAACAATATCTTTGTTACTATCAACATCAACGTGTTGATTTGATACATGATTATGGGCATCACCATGTTCATCAAGCCCAACAACATCATGCACACTTGTGTGACGAACTTCATCAAGATGAACTATGCCATCAGAACTTGAAGATTCTAGCTTTTCCGCTTTGTCAATATCTTCAGTAGTTTGATTCTCAATGAAAATAATATCACGACTTCTAACAATTTTTTCCTCAATTGGATCATATAGCATGTAACCAAATTCATCAAGTCAATGTCCAATGAAGATGCATTGCCTTATCTTGGTATCTAACTTTGACCTCTCATCTTTCGGCACATGTACAAAATATTTGCAACCAAATGCTCTCAATGGTCAAAGGAAACATCATTTCCATACCAAACTCTATTTGGAACATCACTTTGCAAAGCAACAACATGAGATAGATTAATAACATGTGTAGCAGTCAATAAAGCCCCACCCCAAAATGAGTTCGGCAACTTTGTTTCAGAATGCAAATATCTAACCCTTTCCATCAAGGTCATGTTCATCCTCTCAGCAAGACCATTAAGTTGAGGAGTCTTCTGGTGTTTAATACTTTGATGCTTGCAGTATTTGTCAAACGGTCCACAATATTCACCACCGTTACGAATACATTTTAGTTTCTTTTCAGTTTTTCTTTCAACTGAAGCCTGAAACTGCTTAAAGACACCTAACACTTTGTCTTTAGTCTTCAATACATAAACCCAAAGTTTTCTCGAGAAGTCATCAATAAAAGTGACAAAGTAGAGTGCACCACCCAATGTCCTGACCTTCATTGGACCACAAAAATCATAGTGCATCAACTCAAGCAACTGTTCTTTCTTGAATGAGGGTTAGACTTAAAGGAAACTCTATTTTGTTTACCAGCCAAGCAGTGCTCACACTTTTATATTTAGCACTTTGAAAATCTGACAATAATTTCTTCTTGTCTAGAACATTAAGTACTTTCTCGCTTATGTGGCTAAGCCTCTTGTGCCATAACATTTAAGAGTTATCGCTCTCATCCGTATTCACCATATCAATACAAGTAGAAGTTGTAGTCCAGTACATACCACAATGTTTGTTTCCACAAGCCACAATCAAGGAACCCTTAATGAGCTTCCATTTTCCATCACCGTTGGTACTAACATATCCTTCCTCATCCAAAACACCAACATAAATTAGGTGCATACGAACACCATGTGCATGTTTCACATTGTTCAAAACTAGTTTAGTTCCAACACTAGTTTCCAAACAAATTGTACTAATACCAACCACCCTAGATAAAGTCTCATTGCCCATACTCAAGGTTCCAAAATCACTAGGAGTATAGGAAGAGAAAAAATCCTTCCTTGATGTCACGTGAGATGCGGCACCAATGTCCCCAACCCATCTTGACTCATCACAAGCAATATTTATCAAATATGTATCAAGGACGGTAACAAGATCTTCTGTGGTGATGGTGGCTAGGAAATTTTCATTGCCATCTTCATCAAACTTGATTCCCATAGAAAATAGTTGGTTCATGATCCCTTGAAAATTATTAAGGTGATCTATCATCGGAGAACCATCATGATATTTTAGACATAGCATCTGTTTTATCAAGAATATCTTATTATTTCTAGTCTTCCGAGCATACAAACTTTCAACATTCTCCCATAGGATACAAATACGAGCATATGTTTCTCCAAAATTATGGTTCAATACATTATCGTCAACCCATTGCCTAATAAATCCACAAACCTGTCTGTGCAACATAATCTATTCTTCTTCTATTTTATTTTAAGGCTTTACAGTGGTAAAGAATGGTTGATAAAAATTCTTGACATAAAGTAGATCTTCTATTTTTCTCTTCCAAATGGCATAATTAACACCATTCAAAGTAATCATTCTACTTGTGTTGGCTTCCATCGTTTTTCCCAAAAAATATATAGCTATTGTAAACCAAAGTAAATATTTCTTGATGTGGAAGTTAAAATTGTGTTGCTGTCACGATCCAGACCGTCGTGATTCGCACCCACACTAACCCTCCGGTGGGAGAACCATTAATACTAATTAGCTAACTCAAGAACTACACATTTAAAGATACATAAGCAGGTTGAAATGTAGAAATAAGGTAGAGTTCCCATAAACTTCAAAAGTCTAACAACAACTATCAAAACATTGCAAAAATATTCCCTAGAACCTGAAAGCCGATGTATCAAAACTCTAAAGTTCAACAATTATAAGCAAAGGGGGCGCATCCCCGACACAAACAAATGAATATCTAACTAGAAAGTCGGAGTCCGAAAAGAGTGGACTAAAAATAGAGGACTCATGGCAGCCTGAAAGAACTGGCTCACCCTTGAATCCGATCTGATCACAGATCTCCTAAGCGAGGTCTGTCAGTAGCCGCCTAAAGATTCCCTGTACTCAACAAAGAAAGAGCAAGTGCAGTATCAGTACACATTACACAACAACAGTGTACTGGTAGGATCACGCGGCTATTCCAGTAAGCACAACATATATCAGAATCACAATAAGGTAAACATGTATATACCGAACCTATACAATATCAGTTATCATTTAAGGAGCAATGTACCATTTCACATTTTTAATAACACGCATATATGACAAGTCAATTGTCCTCTCATGGAACTCATACCCAAACTGTTAGTGTGCCGTATCGTGACACCCGATCTAAGTTAGTGTGTTAGAACATAACACCCATTCCAATAAGTACGTCAGTACGTGACATCCGATCCCAGTTAGTGTGTTAGAACGTAAAACCCGATCCATTCTACAAGACACAATCACAATCACAATGTACATTCTCAAAATCATACAATCAAGTGTTGATTCATGGCATACAATCATACATTCATACTCATTTGCATTAGGTGTGATCAATAGTACAATATTAACATACATACACAAATTACAATGAAGCAATAGCTAACATACATCACACAAACAAGAAATCAAACTATCACCTACCTAAAAAATAAGCTTGAATCCTCCTAAGAAACTTGATTCTTCTCTTTCCAGATTCTTTTCTCTTATTGTATGTCTACAAACAATCAATTCAATACGAGGATCAATAATTAAGGTCTAATTTACTCGGAATACGACAATTCAAGAACCCAAGACCAAACCCATGATCCTAAGGTGCAGCTAGGGTTTTTTGTCACCATCCAATTCAGTCTAAAAACCCTCCCCCAATAATAATTAACTAAGATTCTACGTTTTACAGATCGAAATATGGATTAGGGGATTAAAATTCTTACCTTTTGCACCAAAAGTAGAGGAAAACTGCCAAGAAATCGCTTGGGGTTGTCTCCTAACTCGTAAGAACGAGGTTTGTAGAACAACAATGTTTTTGGGGTTTATTTCTGACTTAAGTCGCGACTGTCCCGTTGTAGCAGGATCCTACCCACCACACCGGCCCTGCCCTGGCGGCTTGCACCAAAACAGAGAGTCGAATTTAGAGTTTCAAACCCCTATCTTCAACCCATGACACTCAGAAACTACCCGTTCACACTAAGATCAGTTTTGGGAGCTCTACTCGCCTGAATTTGATTTCGTAAAGTCGTACAGGTTCCTTAACGTCTTAGCTATTCACTCATGTAAATTTCCCTAGACCTCACTGACTCCGATTTCGTCCAAATCTAGACTAGGCTAGGAATTCTCAAGTTACTACAAAAAAGTTTTCCGGTCCCAAATTTTTTCCCCGATGGCTTTTCTATAACGACGGGAGAAGGTCATTATAGCTGCAATCACAGAGCATACTCAGATAAAGCCTTGACTCGAATATCAGTTTGTTGGGAAAATGCGGACTAACAAAAAAATATATGGTCAAAATAATGAAATAAAATGGGAAAATAATGATACCAAGAATTTTACATGGAAACATTTTTTAATAAGGTAAAAGCCAAGGGCCAAGAGGAGAAATTGATATTACTATAGAAAAGAATTTTTACACTGTATAGTCACGATTCTATAGACTCAAAAGCAATAACACTCTTTTGATTTACCACCTTACTAAAATGTCGCTCACCCTCTATTTTTCTTCACAGACTATTTTTCTTGTATAGTCTATGGAATACCTCACTTTATTCTCAAATATTTTCTTTCCTCTCTATCTTGGTGTGTGTATGAAAGAGAAAGGTCTCTCTATTTATAGAGAAATTTCCAACCATTTGATCCAATCAAAAAGGTTAGTTACTTGCATTTTTCAACTACAGATTGCGCAATCCATTCAATATTTGCTGCCAATTATTCAATTCAACATTTACTTTCATTGTTACTTTTTAACAATTGCTTGCAACAATTGATTAACAAAAGTTGACTATTAAAAACATGGGATGGACCCCATAGTAATACACCAGAAGCAAACACAGAATACAACATTCTTAGCTTCCTAACCATGTCAAGAAGCATAACAAGTTATTAATCGATACATGAAATCCTAGAGAAATAAGACTATTGAAACTGAAACTGAACTAAGCATATATCAATGAAGAGGAAACAAAACGTAAGACTGGGGATGTTATGGACGGAAGAGGTTACCTCTTTGGGAGCAACAAACATGACACCAAACGAGCTGAGCAAAAGCTTTCAACCACCAACGAGTTTCGATCCGAGAAGCAAGAACAAACACAATCAAACTACAACTCGACTCTTCTCAAAATTTAAGAACTAGAGCGTTCTATTTTTCTCCTCTTTTGGATCAGAAAAGGTTGATTCTCCATCAATTTTCAACAACTTCCAATGGATTTCAAAGGATTTGGAGGCCAAGACAAGAAAGGTAGACGGCTAAAGTTGTGATGATTCTCGAGAGTTCTTGTATGCAGAGGATAAGGGACAGAAGAGAGGACGCAGGCTACGAGTTAGGTTCGTTGGGTTTTCGCTGAAGCTCGGAGTTTGGTTCACGCGTCTGGGCTTTGGGCATTGAGGAAGAAGACGATGGGGGGTCGGTGAGTTATCACATTTGTACTGTGTTGTTGTACGCGTCACTGGTTTGAATTGTTGTGTATTGGGTCTTTAGCAATTGGGTTGGTTGAAATTGGAATTAAGAGTGGGCTGAGTTGTGGTTGGATTGCAATGTTGTTTACTGATGAGGAAAAACAAAAGAATTGGGATGCTTGAAAGAGTGAAGGAAAAAGGACCCAAAATCTTGGCTTTATAATTGGTTCAAGTTGGAGGCCAAAAGTGGTTAAAATTTGCAACT
Source organism: Solanum piurae (assembly GCA_029582685.1). NCBI lineage: Eukaryota > Viridiplantae > Streptophyta > Magnoliopsida > Solanales > Solanaceae > Solanum > Solanum piurae. The sequence goes on along the minus strand of JAJOOO010013479.1, from coordinate 31,177 downwards.
GAAGAAATGGTAAATTAAAATTTCAATTACAACCAATTCGCATTACGAATTTGGCCAAATTGAATTTAACTAGTGAATTGGGTTAAAACTTAAATACGATGAATTAATATATTTAACTAGCGAGCTTCTTAATCTCAATCAAATAAAATCATTAACTTAATTATAAACTAATTAACTCAAAATATAAACTATTAATTAGCTAAACTAATTAACTTAATATTTAATTAAAATTAAAAAAAAATTGCGATGATTTTTGAATATTCATAAAATGTACTAATTATATACATAATTATATAAAAACATACATATCCTTCAAAAAAATTCATAAAAACAACAAAATTACATAAAAGTATCTTGAAAATATTTTGAATTTTATAAAAACTTATTACTTTAAATCGTTTGGAATTGAAGAAGTTCAATGATTAATCTATATGGTGGAGGGTCAAAATTGGGTGTCAACAACTACACCTGATATAACTTTTGTTGCACGAAACCTTAACCAGTATATGCATGAACCTAAGATATCCTATATGGAGGCTGAAAAAAGGGTGGTTAAATATGTCAAGTAGTCTCTAGGTTTGGGGATTCTCATGCCTTCACATAGCACCAATCAAATGATTGCCTATTGTGATTTTGATTGAGCCTCATATGCTAATACTAGAAAGTTCATCACGGGATATCTATTAATTTATGAAAGCTCTTTGATTTCATGGAAGTCTAAGAAACACAACACTATCTCACACAATTCCGTAGAAGTTGAATATAGAAGCTTAGCCTTTACAGTGGATGAAATTGTATGGTTAGTTGGTCTCTAGATAAAAATTACTTCTCCAAAGTCAAACTTGGAGATGGAAGACTTGAGATGCAAAGGGCAAAGGAGTAGTTCTTGGTCAAACTCCGTCAGGTATGAAGCTTATATCTGATGTATTATTTGTTCTTGAAATTAGCCAGAGTCTTCTCAGTGTTGGCCAATTACTTGATAAAAGTTATGACTTGCTATTTAAAGATAAAGTATATGAAATCATGGATCCAACTGGTATAAAATTGTTCTCAGTCAAAATGAATAACAGAAGCTTCCCGCTTGATTGGAAACATACTGAGATTAGAGCTTATGTCAGCATGCAAGATAAAAGTTATGCCTCTCATAAAAGGCTTGGTCACACCAATTTTAAATATTTTAAAATGATGCAAAATAAGGAACTTGTGATAGATATGCCTTCCATAAATGAAACATCTAATGTGTGTGGGGTTTGTCAAATTGGGAAGCTAAGTCAATCACCATTTCATGTGAATCAAGCCTAAAGAGCTTCTGAAAAGATCCAACTAATACACACTAATGTGTGTGGACCTATAAGCACTCCTTCTTATAATGAAAAAATATATTTTCTTGTGATTGATGACCTTACGAGGTTTTGTTGGGTTTACTTTCTGAAACATAAATCTGGATTCTGAAGTATTTGTTGTGTTTCAAAGGTTTAAAGAAATTGTTGAAAATCATTGTGGTTCTTTTATAAAAATCTTAAGGTATGATAATGGGACTGAGTTCACTTCCTATCAATTCAATGATTTTCTTTGTAAAGCAAAAATTCATAATCAACTTACAGTAACTTACACACCACAACAAAATGGTGCAAGTGAAAAAAAGTAGGTTTGTTATGAATATACCTCGATGTCTTCTATTTGAGAAAGGCTTGTCGAAGGTGCTATGGGTTGAAGCTATCAATATCGTTGTCTATCTTTATAATAGATTTCCAACAAGAGCCATTGAAGGAAAGACTCTATACGAAGCATGGATTGGAACCAAACAATAATATGATCATCTTAAGATATTTGGTTTTATCTGTTACTCTTATATTCCTAAAGTTAAAAGGTATAAAGTAGATAGAGTTGATGTTGAAATATTTGTGGGATACAACACCACTTTGAAAGGCTATAGGATTTTAAATCCTATTTCACAACAAATACATGTAAGTAGAAGTGTTAACTTTGATGAAAATGTTGCATGATACTGAAAAAGATGATTGTTTCTTATTTACAAATCACTAATCAAGAACTAAGTGTCCAAGAAGAAGAGTTGATTCCAGAGGAAGAGGATTTCGATGATTTTGTAGTAAAATGTACCACATCAATTGAAGATAAATATATATATATATATATATATATATATAAAAGATGTAGTGTCGCTATATTGGAGCCAACAAGTGTAGACAACGCATTGCAAATTCTTGAATTGGATGCTTCCATGGAGGAGGAGATCAATATGACTAACAAGAATAATACATGGGTACATGTACCTAGTCCTCATCACAAGAAGGTTTTTGGAATTAGATGGGTGTTCAAGATTAAGTTGAATTCAGATAGCACACACCACAAGTACAAAGCAAGGCTAGTTGTAGAGGGTATACACAACATCATGGAATTGATTTTCATGAAACCTCTGCACTAGTTGCAAGGTTTGATACCATCAAATTTCTTCTTGCAGTTGCAGCACACCAAGGGTGACAAGTATTTCAATTGGATGTTAAGTACGCCTTTCTTAATGAATATCTTGAAGAAAAATTTTATGTAGAGCATTCTGCGAGTTTTAGGGGAGCACGAGACATATATCTGTCAAAAAAAGATCTGTATGGCTTAAAACAAGCACCTAAGACCTTGTATGCACGGATCAATAGCTACTTACTTAATTTGGGGTTCAAGATAAGTTACAATGAAACAAATGCCCTATAGAAACAAAGATTTGAGCTTCTTACAGCTAAGCTTGAAGTACCCAACAACACTTCCATCAAGGGAAAGTAATGTCTTCATATTTTGTTGGAGCTTTTGGATTGTTTTGTTGTAAAGTTCTAAAATTCAGAAGATAGTTGTAATTTTGTGGTAAGCTTTATTCAAGCTTAATATAAGAAAGTACGTTTCAAGATTTAAGGGATTTGACAGACCACTTTATGTATGTTTATACGGTGTAAAATTGTATTGTATGAACAATTAATCAACTCCACTTTCTTCACATTTCCTCGCTTTTCATGTTTGTTTTCTCTTTCCCTCCTTCAATACTTCATCTTCAAAGACCAAAATCGTGTGCAAGCCATAACGTACTTTATATGGGTTAAAACAATCATATCGAGCATTGTTTGGTGGATTAATTAGCTTGAATATGAAGAAGTATGGCTTCCAACAAAGTAATTTATATGATACTTTATTCTTAAAACACAATTTAATAATAAAAAATGAAAATGCTAACCATATACGTAGATAACATGATTCCTAAATTTTGTCCTAAAAACTGTATTTTTCAACGTGCATCTTGTTTAACAAATGGAGAAGCAAGCAAGTACAAACTGTTTTTCCTTGATGCAACATTACCAAAGTTGACAGTCATATCCAGTTGTTGAGGACTAACTCCATTCACAAGTTTCCAATCAAAATGGCAAAGTAACTGAGCTAGACATAACTCCATGCTTGCCATACTAAAGTTTATGCCTGGACAAATTCTTCTACCAGCTCCAAATGGTATGAATTGAAAATGATTTCCAGTAACATCAAGTGGACTTGCATTGAATCTCTCTGGCTCAAATTTCTCAGCTTCTTCCCAATATTTTGAATCCCTCCCAAGTGCCCACATATTCACAATACCTATTATATGCCAAGTGCACCAATTAGTTGGGAGTAAAATGATAAACTCACTATATCTATTATTATTTTTCTTAATTAATGTACCAAGTAAAAAATGAGCAAGTAAATATGTACGGAGGGAGTATTAATTAGGAGAGAATTTTAACTATTTTATCCTATACTTGGTATTTGAATGATTCTCTCTTTGTTCACTTTTATTTTTACCCTATTAAGAAAATAATGATTGACATGACTATTTTACCACAATACACTATCAATTAATGTTTATTATTAAATTTTTAAAAATAAGTAATTAATACTAAAGGTAAAACATGAAAAAATAATTCTTTTTTTTTATATATAAATGAAAATCTACTTTTGAAATATTGAACAAGTAAAAGTGAACAGAGACGTAAAGAAAATTATTACTAAGAAATAAATGGGAAAATATCAATTTTGTTTTGTACTTCAAAACGAAAAGTAATTTGAGACCGAGTATATAAAGAAAGGATAATGCTAAATGGTCAGAAAATTTGACCAGAATTTGATTAGAAATTTAGAAAGTTTATAGTATCTTTTTTATTTTAAAATAAACTGATCTTTTTTTTCATTTTTAATTAAAAAATATTAAAGTTAAAAGGATAAAAATATTCAAAAAAAAGTAAAATAACATAGGCAAAATATCATTCTGGCAAAAAAAAATCCATAATGAAAGTATAGGAGCATGTTACCTATTGTTTTATAGGGTATAGTGTATCCATTAATGTGGCATTGTTGTGTGGATTCTCTTGGAATTGATAAGGGTCCTGGAGGGTGAAATCTTAGAGTTTCTTTAATAACCATTTTGAGGTATTTTAGGTTTTTAAGATCAGTTTGATCAATTTTTGTCTTTCCATTGAAGGCTTCTCTAACTTCATTTTGTGCTTTTTCCATCATGCTTGGATTCTTCATCAGTTCTGACATAGCCCACTCTAATATTGTTGATGATGTTGCACTTCCAGCCACAAACATGTCCTGCACATCACACACATAATCCAACCACCTAAATGATACATCTAAAGATTCAAGAAGGTAATTTTTTGAATGAGTATCCAACTTTTACTTTTTATATTAGTGTCATATGTAAGAATTTTCTTAACTCAAAAGATATTATGTTAGGTGAGTTGCTAAATTTTCATAAGTTTTATAAGGTGTATACATATACTAATATAAAACAAACTATAGTATTAGCGATACAATATTTATTACTCTCTACGTTTAAAAAAGAATGACTTAATTTCTTTTTTAGTCTGTTTAAAAAAGAATGACCCCTTTTTTTTTTGCAACACTTTAACTTCAACTTTCCACGTAACATGTTAAGACAACAAGATTAAAGGACATTTTGGTACATTTGACATAACTTTAATTTAGAACCACAAGATTAAAAAGTCTTCTTTCTTTTCTTAAACTTCGTTCCAAGTCAAACTAGACCATCTTTTTAAACGTTGGGAGTAATATGTAGATAAAAGTATCGTTAATACATCAAATCAAATAGTGGTTTAAGAAATAATATCATCATAACTAATTTTAATGTAACTAATGTCAGCATTAGTAATACACTTTATTCAGTATTATTCTTATACATTGTACCAAATGACGAAAAAAAATCAGTCTTTTCTAGGCTATATTTATTTTCTATAATATTTAGGCATCATTAAGTTATTGTTTATTAAAAAAAAAAATTGATGAATTTCGTAAAATAACTGAAGATTATATAAGCATCCACGAACAAATTCAGAATTTTGCTACTTTCTTTCCATTTTCTCAAATACATACCTTTATTCGTGACACTTGTCATAAATAATACTCTCTAATTTATGTGACTTATTCTTCTTTTTAATCAGTTCCAAAAAGAATGACACATTTATATATTAAGTGTCAATTGAACTATAAAATATCTATTTTATCTTTAATGAAATAATTTGCAATAATACAAATTGTTATCATTTATTTTGAACGACAAGTTTTAAAAATCTTCCTTTCTTTTCTTAAATTTTATGGCGAGTCAAACTACCTTATATAAAATAAAACGGAAAAAGTATGTAGTTGAAGAAATGAAAGAGGAAAGATTGATGCCCTTACCAGTATTATGGCTTTGATATTATTTCTTGTGATAGGAATCTGAAATTCATGGTTGTTTTGAAGTCTCAGAAGAACGTCCACCAGATCTTCTCCTATATGTTCTGTTGCTAATTGCTCTGTTTCATGTTCATTGATGATTCTTTCGAGAACAGGATCGACTTTACGATGCAATTGAAGTAATTTTCTTTTTGTCCCACTAATAAAATAAAGAATCTTCAAGGAGGGGAACAAATCTACAACATTAAAAACTCCAGCAAAAGATGCAACTTGTTTCATTAACATAATCACTGATTCTTGATCCTTGCAAGTCCTCCCAATTGAAGCTCTACAAATTATTGCACTTGTTAATAAATACATCTTTTCACTAATATTAATTGGTCTTTCAGACATGGCCTTAATTGAATTAACAAGAAAATAAGTTTCATCAACCATCATAGGAAAAAATGATGTAACATTTTTGGTACTAAGAAGTTCCATTACACAAATCTTTCTTATTTGTTTCCAGTAATCACCATACGGAGAAAAAGCAATGTCCTGACAATTGTAGAACATTAATTTCGCAACGCTAAGTTGTGGCCTATTAGCAAAGGTGAGGTCGTGAGTTTTCATCATTTCTTTAGCTAATTGAGGCGATGAAATGACTATTGCTGAACGTTGGCCGAGTTTAAGGTGCATGAGGGGACCATGTTTGGTTGCTAAATTTGCTAGTGAGATATGGGGTAAGTTGCCCATCTGATGAAGGTTTCCTATAATTGGCAACTTCCATGGACCTGGAGCCAATTTTTGGTAAGGATTTGATATTTTGTAATACTTGATGATAAGAATGACTAGTATGGGTACAAAGAGAAAAAGGGAACTTGTAAATAACATAGAAACCTCAATTACCATGGCTTATTATAAAATGTGATGGTGTTTTGAAATGATCCATATTTCTCTACTATTATATTATCACTATATAAGAAGAGTGAGTAACCACACGCGTCTCCGTCAACACGTGTGCGCATAGTATACAAGTTAGTTTGGGTGGCACGAAATGAACATTACCGCAACAAAGGGGTAGACTTTAAACAACATAGTTTGACTGCTAGATTCATTTCTGATAATATAATAAAATTTTATATTAATATAATTTTTGAAGTTTAGATCTTATTTAATTGCTATAAATAAAAATATGTAAATAATAAACTTAACAATTTTCTGAATAAAAAAAATATTTATCAATCAATTATTTTTTTTAAATAGAAAGAGTATGAATATAAAGAAAAACAAACATCAATAGTCTTTCCACATGAAGTTATCAAATAATAGATAGGTCACATTTAAATACAATGTTTTCCTTCTAGATATTCATGTTTTGAAATTTTATAATGTGCATTACATAATATTAATGATGATTATCATAAATGATATAATAATTTATTTTTGTAGGGAATATATTTCTTACAAAATGCGATAACACAATATTTGATTGTGATTGTTATATAGGGGTTACAATGAATATATCACTATAATGAATGTCGCTACTATTATTAGTTACTATTATAGAGAAATAAAATATAAAATGAAAAAATAATTCGGAAGAAAGTCATACCATTATAATAAGATATTATTGTAGTAAGGTTTCGTTTTATGTAGTTGAATGTGGAAAAAAAATAACTGAAGTTAAATTAAATTATTTGAAAGATGATTAAGTTGTATATGAACTTGAATTTTATATATTTATATATATATTTTTTAAAACCTCAGTTGAGCGAAATAATTATTTTACTTGAAATATTCTTCAAATCAATTTTTTCTTCTAAAACTTAAATAGACAAATTGAAAAATAAACATTGATCTATTGGTAGTATTTCATTATTTGAAAAGTATATGAAAATGATGTATATTCAGAAGCATACTAGTCCACTACGAAGATTTTTTTTTTTCCTCTCAAAATTGGTGTCCTCTTTGGCACCACGTTTCTAAATATTACTGATTTTTTAGTCTTTCTTTCAAAAAAATGTGTCATTATCTTTCTTTTTCTACCGGACAAGAAATTTTTGTCTTGGTTCCAAGTCTTGATAAGTAAGACATTGCGTCAGCCATGATGAGAAATGCAATAGACTGGATAACCGTTACTCCCTCCGTCCCATTTTATATGTTACCTTTTACTTTACACTTGTATTAAGAAATTATGTAACTTTATCCTTCTACCTTTATTTAATTTTTTTGAAACTTAAATTTTTAATCAATGAATATGAATTAATTTATTTTGATTAATTAATTTAACCAATGAACATTAATCATTTACTTAATTTTTCTAAGTTGGTCAAATATATATTTTCAAGGTTAATAACTCACAAGGGTAAAAAAAATGAACAATATGATAATTTATGCATTGATTTTATGAAATAACAAGTATTATAGACCAACTATTTATAGAAAAGAATGACATATAAAATGGAACGGAGGGAGTATTAAAGAACAGAAGAGGCTTATCTTTTATTTTTCTTGTAAAATAAGGTTTCTTGACACGTGTATTTTATGGACTTACATCAATATATATATATATATATATATATATATATATATATTATTAAAAGTGAGAAGCTCCAAAGTGTAAAGTTGAATTATCATTTTAACCCTATACTATATAAAAATATTATAAATTATATATGTTAATTAATTATTATTTATTAATCCAACTCAAAGGTTAATTTTTTATTTATCAATTACGAGTTATGTCTCTTCAATGGCTCAATCCCATTTTCCAGCAACCATACAACTTCAGCTATTTAAATCGTATATTATTTTCTGTTTTCAAGGCATTTAGTTAGTTTTCCATATTAAATTAATTTTTTTCTGTTTTCAAAGCATTTAGTTAGTTTTCGGTATTAAGTTAAATATTTTCAGTTTTCTAATCATTTAACTAATTGAATGGTATAACTAATGGATAGACTCTTCAGTTTTGGAATATGAATAGTTATTTTCATTTTCTATATATATATATATATATATATATATATATATATATTGTAAATTAATTATCATTTTTTACTTCTAATCCTTTTTTATAGTTTTCTCTTGTATTTGCTTAGCCTTTGTGTTTGCTAATTACTAATTTTTTATTTATTTTTCTTTGCTTCAGATCTTATCTTGCAATTGTGAATTCATCTCTTCTCTATCGCATCATCAGGTACATAATAGATATGATAGTCATATCATTGGAATTATGCTTAGTCATGAAGAAGGTAAACATATATTAAGCCAATTCACTAAGAATCTTTGTAGTTTGTTAAGATGTGTCTCATTAGAAAATATAGAGAACTTGTATTGTTTGAGATCCATAAATTAGTAGTAAATACTAGAATTAAATGAGTCCAAGTAGCGTGAAATGAATAGTGAGAATGCATATGCCGACTCTAAGGAGAATGTAATTGAGGTATGCTTGTAATTGGATTAAAAAGAGTAATTGAAGAAGATGGATCGTTGTAGCCGATAAGTAACTGCTAACAAATCGATATTCAAACATTATGAGTTTTTTCATCTATACTATATTGTTACATGCTATAGGGTTTGACCAAATGATAGCAGAAACTTTCACTAGAAAATAAAGTAAAGCTTAATGTTGACCAAACAACATGATCTGAACTTACGTGTTTGGATCCAGTAATCTCAAATTGGGCTTTGGACTGTCATCACATATATACATAGCATATGCATAATCATAAACATGAATTGTGCCATTTTCTTTAGAAAATTGCACCACTTTAATCAATTGCACCCCTGATGATGCCAAATCAGTTGAATTATTTCAACCATTTGTATTAAGTTCTAGTTTGTTTGTGAATATGAATTGATTATGTTATATTTCGTAATACTATTATATTTAAACAATTTAGTTAATATTCTCATATAAAATTTACATATGAAGGATTCATAATCTTGAATGAAACAAAGAAAGTTGTACGTGCAATTATCTATTACAAATAAATATAATTTTTTCAAGTGTACCTTGTGAAATTGACAACGATGCATTATCCATCTTAAAGAAGACATATGTTAATCAATATTTCAACATTAGGAAATACAATTTTTATTTGGAAACAACATCTTGATATGTATGAGGATATAAGAAGGAGGAGACTATAGTTTCTTAAAAATAAGACACAAACTTTAAGATATGAAACATTTACAAACATAATCAACGCTACTTATGTTTACCTATAAACTATATGTTATTGAAATATTAGAAAAATAAAGAAAGTGCCACATTGAGTATAAGATATATGAGAACTACATAAGAAAAATGTTATACCAATTCAATTGACTGTTTATAGCTACAAACAATTACCCTTTACTAAATTTAGTCACTTATTACTTACATGTTTTAGCATCATATATATCATTTTAAAAAATTATACTAATTAACATGGGACACACGTGCGTTGCACGTGTTCAGAAACTAGTATTAATATATATATAATTATATATGTTGTTATTAGAGAATTCAATTGTATGATCTAATAAAGTATTAAATTTTTAGGCCTTAAAAATAAATATATACTAATATAGATTTGTTTTATATAACTTAAAAAATTCATGAATATTTTCTTAAACTTAATGAAGGCTTATTGAAAAGGAACCTTCGCAATGTGAAAAGACAACTTAGAATCTATGAATAAACATGGTCCCAAAATCAAGAGAACGACACTTTTTTCCTTTTTTAATTTCCTTTTCATTCTTACGTACTCAAATCTCTATCTAATTATTTAGTTGTGATCTTGAGTGAATGGTATAAAAATTTTCAATAAGTGGTATCACAACATGATCTAGTTAGATCATTAAACATGAAATAAAGATGGAATTTAAATTTGAAAGTACTACATATATTATTTAGTTAATTTTTTATCTTCAATATATTTTTAAACATATGACTAAGTATAATCCAAAACTGAAACTATAACACCTCGGATCTCAAAACGAAGAAAATTCTAGTTTTCAAAAAACCTGGTGTCAGTACCAACAGAACCACCCACAGACCGTAGGTGGGACCATGGACCATAGGTGGGGTTCCGTCGTTAAGGCCCAAATATGTATAGTCTCTAATCCCACCCACGGTCGACCAGTACGGTTTATGGTTGGACCTACATATCGTAGTTCTAACCGTAGGTGAGAATCAACAGCTAGCTAGAGGGAAATTGTTGTTGGGTCAACTTCAAATGGTCATAAACCTTAGCACAAAAGATATTAGGTGACCCATGACCCACAAAATTATAGATAATTTAATTCTCTTTCCAACACCACCGAGTTTGTTAAAATCTAATCTCGGAGTAAAAAGTTATGCTCGTTTTAGTGAAGCCTTGTCGGGCAGACTTCACCGACGAACCCAAATGACGGATCGTCGTTCCCTCCGTGGATGGACTTTGTCAGAATTAAATTAGAGTCGTTTTGGTATTTTTCCCTATGTGTTGGGCACATAAACTACATCGTTTAACCCCTAAACTACGTCGTTTTACTCAGATTAAGCCTAATAACCTAGTCAGAACATAACCAAAACCTTTATTCACAAAATATTCATCAAACTAAAGTAAAAGAAGAAGAAGCAGTCGACCAAGCCCTCTCCAAGAATGCAACAAGTTTTCTTCAGTTCCAGCCCTGAAATTGAAATATTTCTCCATGAATTTCGTCACCAGGTATGTGGGATTTCACTGGTGGATTCCTTTCATCCACTAGGTCCCTAGAATTCAGTCGGATTCTTGATTCCCTTTATCTTGTTTAGACCTAGGGTTTCTAAAACCTTAGATATTAGTTGTGAATTAGCTCTTAGAGTATTCCTAATCAGATTATCATATTTTCGTAGAATCATTGCTTAGTTCTTTGCATGAAACTCAGAACCCTGGTTGTGTAGATTCTCTCAGTTCATTAATTACACATGTTAGGTCAGTTAAACAGATATACATGCTCCAGTTTTAAACGTCACATTATCAGTATATTTCAGCATGAACCCTATTTTGAGTTATAAATCTTGAGAAGCTTTTTAAAGCCAACACTTGAGTTCTTAAACTGAGTTTTGAGAAAACAAAGATGAGTTTGAGAAAAGAGTTTTCTAAAACATGATTAGTATGACAATCGAGTATGTCATCAATGTATGACCAGTATGGTATCTAGATATACCATCAATGTTTATGCAGTATGACTTCCCGAATCATCAATGATCATATTATAATATGATTTTGAATTGTTTTTTAGAAAGAGTTTTCAAGTATGAGTATCTGCATGTCAGTATTTTGAGCTATTCAATATTTCAGTATTTCAGTCATAATGTATCATATACATATTCCAGTTGGGTGTTGGCTTAGACCGAGTTGGTCTAGGGTTCATCGTACCCTCATAGGCCCAATACTACGAGCCCCAGTAGGTTAAGTCCCCTATGTTGGGCATCAGTTTTAGTGATCACGCTAGTCATGCCTCTATACCCCTGGCAAGGTATATTGGGTCCTCTCGATGGGGAGTATACATCGGACTCCATGTTTAGCTCACGTGGTTTTATGTCGGTTACTAGTAGCTCCCACAGTCAAATTCTAGTGCATTGACCAGGTTATCAGTTACAGTTCAATATTCAGTTTCAGTGTGTTAGGAACTTGGTCATTACATTCAGTTTAGTTCATATTCAGTATGTTTAGTATATTCTTCATGTTCATCTTATATCATTGATCAGTACGCTTTATTTCAGTTATGTATATGTTGCTCAGTTTTATCCTATCTTGCATGCTCAGTACCTTTCAAGTACTGACGCATACTCTACGCTACATCTTCTTGTGATGTAGGTTCAGGTCCTCAACGTTCAGATCACACATAGATCGGTTCCCAATCTCCAGTTCAGCAGTACCAGTGGTGAGTCCTCATTCTTCGAGGACTATAGACGTGTTTTCTTTCATTTTCAGTCTCTTTAGTTTCAGTTTTGCTAGATTTAGCTGGGGAATGTCCTAGCATTTCTAGTCAGTTCGAGGCTTTATTTCAGACATAGTTTAGATTCAGTTTTAGCTTTGGAGTTTGGTATTTTAGTTGTCATTAAACTCACAGTTATTTATTCAACTATTAGTGGGTATACTCTATCATTTCATTTTATGATATGTTTCTAGCTTCCTCACAGTATGTCTATTATGTTGAAAATATTTAAGTATGCTTATGATATGCCAGCAAGGTTAGCTTGGGGTCACTCATGATCCTAGGTCCCGTGTCCGTGTCTTCGGGGTAGCTTCGGGGTGTGACAAACTTGGTATCAGAGTATTAGGTTTAAGTGTCCTAGGATGTCTGGAAATCCACACTAAGTAGAGTCTTTTTCATGGGTATGAAGTGCACCACATCTAATGAGAGGGAGGCTACGAAGTGTTTTAAAAAAAACTTCACTTTTTTGTTATTCTTATCGTGCGTGGGTATTATCTCCTTTCTAATCCATCGTTCAGATCATGCCTTTTCGTAGAGCTTACCCAAGGAATGCAATGCACGTAACGTTAATGCAGTCCCTCTAGTCCCAGACCATGAGGGTTCGAATGCAGAGTTTTGGAATGCTATCCAACTTTTGGCTCATAGTATGACTAATCAAAAAAATCAGCAGGTTGAGGGAGATAAGCTTATGGAAATAGCTAAGGTCAACAAGAAAGCTAGAACATGGAACTATGAGTACTCTCAGTAGAAATCGGGTGGTGGAAATCACTCACAGTTTCGACAAGATCAGAATAGTAGGGCACCAAGCTCTAAGTCTCAGGGAAGTGTTTCAGGAAATAGGACCTACCCAACTTGTCCAAAGTGTGGTAAGAACCATCCAAGTGAGTGTCTTGTAGGCAAGGAAGGATGTTTTGGGTGTGGTCAGTCTGGTCATAGGGTGAAGAATTTCCCTTCTACCAGGCAGGGTCAAGAAAGTAACAATAATAGGGCTCAGTCTACAGTTCCAGCAGCACCAGTAGGTTGCCCAACTTAGCAGGGTGTGTCATCTGGTACAGGTGGTGGTCAGCACCAGAACAGGTTGTATGTTCTTCAGGCTCGCTAGGACCAGGAATATTCTCCTTATGCGGTCATTGGTACGTTACGAGTCTTTCATTTAGATGTATATGCATTGTTAGATCTAGGGGCTACTCTTTCCTTTGTAACTCCATATATAGCAGTCAACTTCAGTGTCAGTTCAAAAACTCTTTTAGAACCCTTCTTAGTCTCTACTCTAGTTGGTGACCTAGTTATTGCTAGAAGGGTATACAAAAATTGCCCTATCACAGTTTCTCATAAAGTCACCTCAGCAGATCTTGTAGAGTTAGAAATGGTAGATTTCGATATCATTCTAGCATGGATTAGTTACATCCTATTATGCCTTAGTCGATTGTAGAACCAGGATCATTCGGTTTCAGTTTCCAATGAGCCAGTCTTAGAATGGAAGGGTAGTAGCTCAGTGCCTGTAGGTCGATTCATCTCTTACCTTAAGACCAAAAAGATGATCTCTATGGGTAGTGTAATACATGTTGAGGAAGAAAGGAAGGAATTAGCAAAAGATGTTCATCGACTTTCTCGCTTAGGAGTTGGTTTTATGGACATGCATGATGGTGGTCTGATAACCCATGATAGATCAAAACCTTTATTGGTAACAGAGGTTAAGGAAAAACATGACAGTGATCCTTTATTATTCCAATTGGGAGGTACAGTTCATCAGCATAAAGTATAGGTTTTCTCCTAAGGGGGAGATGATCGTTTATGTGTTCCTAAGGTGGATGATTATGGTGCAGCAGCCTTGATTGGACCAGATACAGTTTATGAAGCAATGGGAAAAAGTTCAACTCATTAGATATAGACTTAAGACAGATGTCCTATGCAGATGTAAGGAGAAGGAACTTAGAGTTTGGGATAGATGATTGGGTTTTCCTAAAAGTATCACCTATGAAGGGGGTGATGAGATTTGACAAGATTGGAGGAGTCAGTCCGTAGAAGGAGCTACTTGGGAAGCAGAAGCAGTCATGAAGGCCATGTATCTTCTTCTCTTTCCTTCCAATTTTGTTTCATCTTGAGATAATAGTTCCTCTCCAGTCTCTCAGTTTACTCGTCCTTAAATTCAGTTTTAGTACCTTGTTCCTTCAGTTGTTCAAGCATTTTAAACATATTTTCATGTCCTTAGAACTCAGTTAAGTTAGATATCATTTTTAGTATTTAGTGGTAGGGATTGTAGCTTTTTCCCTCCATACCCAGCTAGTTTAGACTTCATTCGAGGATGAATGTTCCCAAGGGGGAGATATTCTAACACCTCGGATCTTAAAATGAAGAAAATCCTAGTTTTCAGAAAACCTTATGCCAGTACCAACGGAACCACCCACGAACCGTAGGTGGGACCATGGACAATAGGTGGGGTTCTTTCGTTAAGGCCTACATCTTTGTAGTCTCTAATCCCACCGACGGTCGACCAGTATGGTCCATGGTTGGACCTACGTACCGTAGGTCTAACTGTAGGTGAGGGTCAGTAGATTGCTAGAGGGAAATTGTTGTTGGGTCAATTTCAAATGGTCATAATCCTTAGAACAAAAAGAATTAGGTGGCCCATGACCCACAAAATTATAGACAATTAAATCCTCTTTTCAACACCACCGAGTTTGCTAAAATTTGATCTAGGAGTAAAAAGTTATGCTCATTTTAGTGAAGCCCTGTAAGGCAGACTTGACCGACGAATCCAAACAACGGCCTGTAGGTCAAACGACGGACCGTCGTTCCCTCCGTGGATGGGCTTCATCAGAATTAAGTTAGGGTCATTTTGGTCCTTTTCCCTATGCGTTGGGCACCTAAACTACGTCATTTAACCCCCTAAACTACGTCGTTTTACTCAGATTAAGCCTAATAACTTAGTCAGAACATAACCAAAATCTTTATTCACAAAAAATCATCAAACTAAAGCAAAAAGAGAAGAAGCAGTCGACCAAACCCTCTCCAAGAATGCAACAAGTTTTCTTCAGTTCCAGCCCTGAAATCAAAAGATTTCTCCGTGAATTTCGTCATCATGTATGTGGGATTTCACTGGTGGATTCCTTTCATCCACTAGGTCCCTAGAATTCAGTCAGATTCTTGATTCCTTTTATCTTGTTTAGACCTAGGGTTTCTAAAACCTTAAATATTAGTTGTGAATTAGTTGTTAGAGTATTCCTAATCAGATTATCATATTTTCGTAGAATCGTTGCTTAGTTCTTTGCATGAAACTCAGTACCCTAGTTGTGTAGATATTCTCAGTTCATGAATTACACATGCTAGGTCAGTTAAACAGATATACATGCTCCAATTTCAAATGTCACATTATTAGTATATTTCAACATGAACCTATTTTGAGTTATAAATCTTGAGAAGCTTTTTAAAGCCAACACTTGAGTTCTTAAACTGAGTTTTGAGAAAATAAAGATGAGTTTGAGAAAATAGTTTTCTAAAACATGATTAGTATGTAATCAGGTATGCCATCAATGTATGAGCAGTATGGTATCTAGATATACCATCATGTTTTTGCAGTATGACTTCACGAATCATCAATGATCATATTATAATATGATTTTGAATTGTTTTTTAGAAATAGTTTTCAAGTATGAGTATTTGCATGTCAGTATTTTGAGCTATTCAGTATTTCAGTATTTCAGTCATAATGAATCATATACATATTCTAGTTGTGAGTAGGCTTAGATCGAGTTGGACTAGGGTTCAATTTACCCTTATAGTCCCAAAACTACGTGCCCCCGTAGGTTAAGTCCCCTCTGTTGAGCATTAGTTTTAGTGATCACGCCAGTCATGCCTCTATACCCCTGGCAAGGTATATTGGGTCCTTTCAATGAGGTGCATACATCGGATTGCCATATTTCAGTTATGTATATGTTGTTCAGCTTTATCATATCCTTCAATGTTAGTACCTTTCAAGTACTGACGCATACTCTGCCCTACATTTTCTCGTGATGTAGGTTCAGTTCCTCAGCGTTCAGATCACGCATAAATCGGTTCCAATCTATAGTTCAGCAGTACCATTCGTTAATTCTCATTCTTAGAGGACTATATACATGTTTTCTTTCATTTTCAGTCTCTTTAGTTTCAGTTTTGCTAGATTTAACTGGGGCATGTCCCAGAATCTCTAGTTATTTCTTTATTTCAGACATAGTTTAGATTCATTTTTAGCTATGGAGTTTAATATTTCAGTTTTCATTAAACTCACAGTTATTTATTAAACTATTAGTGGGTATACCCCATCATTTCATTTTATGATATGTTTCTAGCTTCCGCACAATATGTCTATTATGTTGAAAATGTTTAAGTATGCTTATGATATGCCAGCAGGGTTAGCTTGGGGTCACTCGTGATCCTAGGTCCCGTGTCCACATCCTAGGGGTAGCTTCGAGGTGTGACAAAAATGACTGACCACGAACTCGTAGCGTGACAAAGGGATCCTAAGAAGCCAATAGAACTAAGATGTCAGGATTCAAACCAGACTAATAGAAGTGTATTCGGACTCAAACCGTGCCTAGTAAAGTGTGACCAGACCTCAAACTATGGCAACTAAAAGTGTACGTTGACCTCATGCCGTGGTAGTACCTTCCTACGAAATCCAATATAACCCGCTCATCATCATTCAAGAATATCCCGTAGAACGAAACCACCTTCAGAGTCACAAGGGATCCACTCTAGCTCGAAACTCCATCAATTGGTCCAATTCCTCTTAAGGAGATCGTGCCCTAAAGATGGGTAGAAATTTGAGATTAATTCAACCCAAAATAGTTAATGCATCAATAAGAACAAAAATTCACCAAAGAAGACTAAATGAAGGAATACAGAAGGAGACTTATGGGTTTAACGCGTAATTGACGACTCAATCAACAACACAACATAATTTCCTAGCTCATCCTAACATAATTCAACAATTCAACTTAAAAGCAAGTCTTCGAAGACTTACAATTTGAAGAACAAACAATAAATAAGAGCAAACAATGGGTATACACTACTAGTGATGGCCACTAAAGCAGTCACTTGACTGCTTAGGTGCCCCCGCCAAAGCGGGGCCTTTGCCAATAAAGCGGCGCCTTTGCCACTAAAGCGGCGCCTTTGCCATTAAAGTGATGCCTTTGCCACTAAAGCAGCTAGGTTATTGCTGGAAGTCTTCCTTGACACTTAAGCGACTACCACGAAAGTGATCTCAGGATTGCTAAAATAGCTAGCCTCTTGCTGGAAAGCCCCATTTTAACACCTTAGAAGTGTATGAGTTAGTAAAAGTGGGAAAATTATATAATCTGGTGCAAAAAGGTTTCTGATGCAAGGGTTGATGAGAGGCTTTATGGCCTGTAAAGATATATACGGACTGTAGACCCGTCTGTGGATCAATCTTCAGAAAGTTGAAATTGTTGGGTTTCTAGGAAGGACAATATTCATGGGTCTTAGTTGCGTATACGTACAGTAGATGGGTCTGTAGACCACATCACAAGACTTCAGGGAATTTTTTCTAAAGAGAGGTTCACAGATGGTTTGTAATGTCCGTGTAAGGTTCCACACATGGTTGAACCAGTCATGGAAGGGAACATAAAAAACATGGAAGTTTCAGGGCTTTGACAGGATCATAGGGTCCACCCATCGAAGGATTTATGGCCCATGGAGGGTGATCATTGATGTATTGGCATTTGACGGAACACCTGAGGCTTTTTACTAAGAATATTTGTGATCTTAAGTAATAACTATGTCGTTTGATAGTTTAACATTATTGTTAGTTAGGAAATGCTTAAAGACAAAAATAAAATGAAATGGAGCTAAATGTTAGTAAAACATGACAATTGGCATCATTGATGGGCCGTCAGACCTGTGATGGACCGTCAGTTGATTCATCACATGTGCTGGAGGTCCAGATGTTTCAGGCATCACCGACATCGATAATTGATAGGCTGTCAACCTCTTGATGAGTTGTCATCACTAATGTTGCACCTATAAGAGTTCGCCATATGCTCAGAAGTTATTGATGATTGGTCTGACAGACCATCACTCTTATGCTGGGCCGTTAGGTCAGTCGTAAGACGAGCCTTGGGTATTACACTTTCTATTATTTAAATTCGAATTTCTGAGAACTATAAATACTTTTTGTAGGGTTTTATTTTAGTGTCTTATTTTGATCTAAGAAGATGATTGCTCTTGACTAAGTTTGAACGAGAGTTTCCAAGTTTATTGAAATCAAAGTGTTGGTTGTTTTTATCTCTTGTAAGTATGTACTTCTTGAATGAATGCAATTATTCATGTTGTTTCATTAAACATGAGTTGCTAAACCCTACAACCAAGAGTTGTGAGATCCATGAAGACTTGACATAAAAATAGGGATTTTATGGAATGAACTCTGCATTGTAAGTGTATACCTTATCAACTCTTTCATTTGATTGATTTTCTAATGGTTGAAAATATTAGAATTTACCCTGGGTTTCACTTGTTTGAGTAAAATGGTGTAACACCTGGAAAAAGAGTTAATAATAAGATTTGGGGACTAGAACCTTTCTAAAAGTTTATGTTGTAGCAAGATTAACTACTTGATCTACCATCACTGACATGATATAAACGCTTTTAGTTTGGAAGAATGAAAGTGGCATACATTTAATGTGGTTGAGACCAATTAATTGTAATGCATGGGTGATAAACTGATATACTAAAGAATGCGGAATGTGGTTCTGTAATCTGCTTGACAAATGGTCAAGGAGTCTTGGTGAACACAATTCTGGTTAGTTCTTTATATTTAGTCTAAATCAAGTGAGATAGTTTAATGGTCCTTGTTATGAATTGACTTTCAAACAATTTCACAAAACTCTCCCATTTCCCATTTTGTTTTGAATGTAAGTAAATAATAGTTAAATAACCGCATACGACTTAGTTCTCGCCCTATTCTCTGTGGGATTTGACCCCAACCTCGTTGGGTTCTATATTTGACGACAATCGATTTACTCTACTTTTTTTGTTTCTTATTTTAGTTTGTGTAGGGTACATGTTAGTGCATGTCAAATACCCAAAGTAAGGGAGAACCATTAATTCCTTACGACCCCGGATTCACAAAGTCTATTCACAGAAAGATGAATGCTTAAAAGCGTGAAGCATAAAGGTTGAGAGACCTTGCTATGACTCAAGCCAGGGCACGCACGAATAGTGGCATCAACAGGAGAAATTTGAATGTGGGTGATGAGGTTGATGACGATGAAGAATATCTTGCTTAACAAGATCATCAGCCAACCCCAAAGGGTAGAGGGCAACAATCTATTAACTTTGCTCTAGATGATGATGATGCAAACATTAATGGAGTTGGGGCCACTGGTACCATAGCTCTCCCACCCTTACCACCAGGTACAAAATTCACAATCACCAATATCATGCTTCAGTTGCTGAACTTGAAAGGATTGTTTAGAGGAGCAGTTGGAGATGAAGAATTTTGTTGCTACCTGCAAATCTTTTGAAATCCCGAGAGTAAATCAGACAACAATTCGGTTGAGGTTGTCTCTGTCTAGAAAGGAAATAAAGTGGCTGAATGAGTTTCCACATAATTCTATTACTACCTAGCGGCAATTGAGAGATGCATTCTTGCAAAAGATTCTTTCAACCTTTAAAGAAGTTGTAGCTGAAAGATGAGATTGGTGGGCACAAGCATCTACCCGCTAAAGATCTACATGATTCTTGGTTGAAATTTAGCCAAAAGCTAAAATAGTGCCCAAACTATAAGCTGATCGACGAGCATCAAATGGAAATTTTCTACCGATTATACAATTTTGCGACCAAACTAGTTGTTGATGCAGTTTGCGGAGGATTTTTCATGGAGAAAACTTTTACAGAGGCCACGTCTATTCTAGATAAAGTGTCAAAGAATAACAGGGATGGCACAGTAGAGAGTCACATATTGGAGAGTTGGGGTTCACATAATAAATTTCGGTAGAGCAACGGAGGAGAGGAAAAGAGTGTGACCAAGAAATGACATATATGAAAAATAAGGTGGATTTACTCACTAAGCATTTACTAGCAACTGTTATAGAAAAAGTAAATGCAGTAGGTGTTGCAGGTAGATATGAGAATCAAAAATTGGACTATGATGAAGAAGCTAAGTATCTTAATAATCAGGGGGTTTTCCAAAATTATAACTCTGGTAACCGCAGTTGTAATT
This sequence comes from Solanum piurae, assembly GCA_029582685.1. Classification (NCBI taxonomy): domain Eukaryota; kingdom Viridiplantae; phylum Streptophyta; class Magnoliopsida; order Solanales; family Solanaceae; genus Solanum; species Solanum piurae. Next base: position 10,299 of record JAJOOO010013479.1, on the reverse strand, counting down.
TGGGAAATCAAGGTCGGAACTATTAGAGAGAAGGACAATTTGACAGAGCTAGAAGTTGGGACCAAGGAAATTAGTACAATAAAGATGGTTTCGAGAATGACTATAGTGGTGTGTATGTACCTCCAGGTAACAAATATAAAGCAGGTAATGAGTTTGTGATGAGTCAAGAATTTCAACTTTAAGGTGTTTTTACTTCATGAACTAGTGTCCTCAATGCCTATTTTGTGTTCATAACTGATTATAAATTATTTATGCACGACCATGAAGGATTAAGAACAAGGCAAGAACATTATATTGCGAAAAGAATAAAAAAAGTTTGAAAAAATTCAAAATAAAAGGGTTGGAGATCGCAAAAGTCGCCGAGTGAGCATCTAGATCGCCACAAGATCCAGCGAGTTTGGATCATGAACTAAACCAACTCGGTGAAATTAAGTGCAAAACGGCGCATCGTCAAACCGATTTGGCAAGCTTGACTTAGCTCGCCTAAATGAACAGAACAAATGAAGAAGGAAGTCAAGTCCAATCGATGAGAAAAGGACCAAACAGTGAGTCGCCTAAACCAAACGGTGACTTGCATCTGGTTCGCCAATTGCAAATTAATTAATTCAAAAGCAGAAGAAGAACATTATATTGGCGAGAAGGTGTTCTTATAGGTGAATCATCGAGCCATTCGGCGATCACGACTAACTTTACCAATGGGAGTACGAAATGAAATTTTGGGAAATTTTTTAGAAACATATAAATTTGTTTTTGAAGAGAGAGAAAAGCGACTTGAACAAACTTTAGACAATTTTTACATACTTTAACAATATTGAATATTTTTGGAGAGAGGTATTGAACTAAATATTAGGGTTTAAGGTTTTTTTAGTCACATTTTTTGACATTAAGCATTGAAGATTGTGACATTCTGATGGATCCTCTTTTGGTAACTATTTATTGCTTTTGTTATGCTTCGCTAAACCCCATTTCCTTAGGAGTGATTATGTAATCGAGCACATACATTAGCTTGTGGGTATTGTTAATGTCTTAATTTAATGTTGTTATGAAATGAGTTTAGTTATGTACTCATGTTTTCATTTATGAACTGAAGTTGCAAATTTAGTTCTAGCTTTAGCTCTCTATGCTTGCTTGTGAAAGTTGTTTAGGGTGGAGTATATGGTTGATAATTGTATTGATTCTTGTCTTTACAACCCAGCTTGATGAAGTGGGTTAAATTAAGGATTTGGGTTGCTTTGAATTGTTAAGATTGTTGAGGTTCAAAAGAACTTGCTTGAAACATAATAGCTTATTAACAATGGTTGTTATAGTTACAATCCATCTTACCCATTGAGATTCAACGACTAAAAGCAATTATTCATTACCCATTAAGCGAAATTAGTATTCGATTGCTCACACACTTCTAAGGTCCCCTCTCTACTTGTTCAAACCCCGTGTTAATAGTCTTTGTTAACAATTGGATACCAAACTATCTTGATATTGATAATTGAAACTTATTGATTTACATAATGTTACGTGTTATTCATTTCCATTCTACAAGAAGTTAGAGCACTTACATACTTTGTATTTGAATTCTTTTTTGTACCATTCCTTACGGATCGACTCCAACTAACTGTTGGGTTTATACTTGTTAGAGACTGCCTACACTTTGAATCATAAGAAGTGTAGTTGGGAGTTATTAGTCTGACATATCCGGAATAGAAGATATGTTAGCAAAGGTACTGCAGAGGGTTGAATCTACAGACGCACGGGTAAAGGATTCGAATAGTGATATTTCCAACGTGAGTCAACTAGTGGATTTACACTCGATATCCTTAAAATAGTTAGAGAAGCAAATGAGGAAACTATCAACTTCATTGAACTAGAGAAAGAATGGGACATTACCTAGTTATATGATTCAAAATCTAAATAAGGATTGTCATTTCATTTCTATCACCACTAGGACTGGTAAATCACTTCCGGGACCGGCACATGCAAGTATTGACCAGAAAACAAATTGTGAAGCTGATACTGATAAGCTAGCAAAAAATGATGATGATGATGATGATGATGATGAAAGGAGGCTTGGTAAAGCCTAAACCACCTGAAAAGGTTGAGGTTAGTCATGAAGCGGTTGAAGGTAAAAGGAAAATAGAGTTTAGTAGTACAAATATCACATCTTTTACAACAAATTCTCAGGTCACCACCACCATTTCGACAGAGTCTTAAGAAGAAAGCCAAAGATGGTTAGTTTTTGAATTTCATTTTTATGCTTCGCCTGCTTTCGGTAAATATTCCATTAGTAGAACCTTTGGAGCAAATGCCAGGTTACGCCATGTTCATGAAGGATTTGGTTACAAAGAAGAAAACATTGAGTTTTGATCCTACAGATAATTTGCACCATTGTAGTGCAATTGCTACTAGGTTCTTGGTCCAAAAGAAAGAAGGCTGAGGTGTGTTCACCATACCTTGTACAATTGGTGCATTGATTTTGTCAAATCTTTGTGTGATCTTGGGACAACATCAACCTCATGCCTCTAGAAAATATACAAGCAATTGATCTTGGGAACTCCTAAAATGACAACAATGAAAATGATTATGGATGATAGGTCAGTGAAAAGACATGTGTATACTTTGTGATGTGCTGGTGAAAGTGTAGAGTTTCACTTTCCCTGCCGATTTTGTGATCTTAGATTGTGAGGTTGATTTAGAAGTTCCCATAATTTTGAGGAGGCCATTTTTGCAAGACAGAGGGCCTTGGTTGATGTGTAGAGTGGTAAGTTAAAATACAGGTGAAATAATGAATAGGGGAAATTCAAGGTGTGCCAATATATAAAGCAACCACAATAAATGACAATGGTGTCTGCAATTGATGTAGTTGATTATGTGACCATTGAAGCATATATAGAGGAAAGGTTTACAGTTGAAACGTTAGCCACAGTGATTATGAACTTTGATGAGGCTTTCATAAAGGATTACAAGGAGACTGTAAATTCTTTGAAGGGCATAGGCTCGCATCCTTATGCTCATAATAAGTTGGACCCGAATCTATAAAATTGGTCAACTCATCCAACAAAGCCATCCATTAAGGAACCATATGTACTCGAGTAGAAAGAATTGTCTAGCCATTTGAGATATGTATTTTTGGGTGAAAGTGACACGTTATCGGTTATTGTGGCTGCAGATTTGAATGATGTGCAAGTGAAAGAACTTATGAAAGTTCTAAAGATATTTAAAAGGGGAAATGTTTAGACCATTACCGATATCATTAACATACCTCCTGAAATTTGTACACATAAAATTCAGTTGGAAGAGGATTGCAGTCAGAGCATAGATTACCAAAGGAGGTTGAAACCACTAATGGAAGAGGCGGTGAAAAAGAATATCATAAAGTGGTTGGATGCAAGTGTTGTGTACCCCATTTCATATAGTCATTGGGTTAGTCTAGTGCAATGTGTCCCAAGAAGGGGGGAATGACAGTGGGAGCGAATTCTAAAAATGAGTTGATCCCTCTTAGGCCAGTTATAGGTTTGCCAGTTTGCATGGACTACCGAAAGTTGAACAAGAGGACCGTGAAAGACCATTTCCCGATGCCTTTCATGAACCAGATGTTAGACAGCTTGGTAGGAAAATGTTGGCATTGCTTCCTTAACGGTACTCTAGTTACACTAGATTTGTATTATTCAGAAAGATCAGGAGAAGTCTACTTTTACATGCCCATATAGTACATTTGCATTTAAGCACATGTCGTTTGAGCTGTATAATGCTCCTGTTATATTCCATAGGTGTATGATGTTCATCTTCTCGGACATGGTTAATGAGTGGTAAATTTGCACGCATTTGAGGCCTATTTAGCTCAACAATTAGTGTCTTCAATGCCTAATTATGTCATATTCTAATGATATTTTTATGATGTACAGTTATGAAGGCTAAAGGACTAGGCAACGATAAATGATTGAAAGAATGTCAAAAAATGTAAAAAGAAGTATAAACTATACACTGTTGATCTCCAAACAAGAAAGGAGGATTACCTAATGGGTATGACCTTTCCAAAATTTACAGTGCTCAAAACATGCATTAATTTAGGTAGGTCGGTGAACTTCAAACAGAAAGGCGACTCGCCGAATGAGAAAGGCGCACAGGTTGACCTTTGCCAAAAGTGACAGTACAAGGAGAAAAATTGGAGGCTTGAAAGGTGAACAAGGTGGTACTCGGCGATACACTTAATGTGAAAGGCAGAATCGAACGAGCTCGTCGATGAGGTTCAAACACATCAAGCCTAGAGAAAGGGAAATGTAAGTTGGAGAGAAATCAGTGATCCACCCATTGTTATCGATGAGCCCGACTAATGTCTCCCAATGAGTAGCATATTGAGTTTTGGGCAAAAATTTGGAAAACTATAAATGGCCCAAAGGAGAGAGTAAAATGGATTTTGCGTAAGTGAGAAGATTGTGAAAGAAGTTTTGAATATCTTTAGAGAGAAATACTTTACCTTGTGAAGAACACTTTTTAGTTTTTGGGGTTTTTCAATTTAATTCTTTAAATTGATAAATTGAAGTTGAATCCAAAGTGGGTTTTCTTGTAATTGCTTAATTTCATGTTACCCGTGATTGCTTTCATGAAAGGTATAATTTCTTTTCTTCTTATGATGGGTGGCTAAAACCCCAAGATCTAGGGGTGCAATTATGGGGTTGAGAATAGAGTAAGGTATTGGGTTGTTTAGTATAACACATAGATGAGAGTGAAAGGAGATTTTATGAAAGGATGCTATGAGATCGAAAAAAGATTAGTGTAATTTAAGATGACCCAGAATGTTCATCACTATAGATCAACATAATTACCCTTATTTGACATTCATTTCCAATCCCCACACCCCTAGATTACTTGTTACTTCTTAAATTTTCCAAAATTATAGTTTAATTGTGCCCATTGATAACCAAGTCCTTTTATTAAATTGGTGGAATCATCCATCCACTTGTTTTTACTACTACAAATGGATGATTTTATAATCCAACTTTCTTGATAGAATTTTCTATGATATACCATTCTCTATGGGATTCAACCCCGACTCTTAGTTGAGTTTTTTATTGATGATGACCGTTGTCTCTTATAATTGATTTGAAGAGTTCATTTGAGCTTTACCAAAAATGGCGCCGTTGTTGGCTAATGGTGATTGAGAATTATATTTGAGAAATTAGTTTATAAGTCTTTTTTAGTTGTAATAGATTGTTTTTTTTGTGTTTTTGTTGACTGATTTGCAGGTCTAATACAATGATTGACCATGCTAGTGACAACAATAGTCACTACGGTCAAAACGACAATATTGGTTATTTGAATAGTATGTATGTGATTATTGTTCAAACCACGGGAGCCATCCGGATACCTCCCACAACTGGGAGGGCAGTTTTTCTGGTAACTGGAACAATGCTACATTGCTCCAATTATGAGGAATGTTTTGGGGTTTAACTCATAAGGATCCCCATGAAAACCTTCAAAATTTTGTGGAGGTGTGTGGACCCTTTGTGTTCAAAAACATCTCACAAGAGTTTGTGAGGTTGAGGTTATTCCCATTCTCTTTGACGAGTGAAGCTACAAGATGGTTGGTGGAATTGCCAAATGACTCTATCACTTCTTGGGAGGAGTTGAATGAAGATTTCCTGGAGAGATTCTCCCTCCCCCCTCGAAGATGATGAAACATAGAATGCAAATCCAAAATTTCAAGAGAAATGGAGGTGAACCTCTACATGAGACGTGGTTGTGGTTCAACAAACTACATTTTCAATGTCCAACACATGGTGTTCCAGACAATTCGCTACTGAAATACTTCTATTGTATCCTTGATTCAGCCAATAAATGTGTAGCTGATCAGTTAGTCCAAGGAGGATTAATGAGATAACCGTATTAATTAGCAACCTTGTTGCTAGATGACATGACCAAGGTTAACCGACCATGTCATACTATAGAAGACCAAGTGTCTACTCTACAACTAAGCTTAAGAAAAGAAAAAATATTGATAAGGACGATGAACAAGATGAAAAAATGCCTAAAATGATGATCCAACACTATTTGTTGTCTAAACATGTCATGGGAGGTGGACTTAAATAGGTGAATGTGGTTGGAACTAATAGTGGGAAATGCCTGGATGATTCCATGTTCGAGGCATTATACAATGAAGAAGTTCAATATTTGGGAAACCAAATATGGGGGTTCTCACCCAAATTACCAACGACAAGGTGGGAACCAAGGTTGGAACAAGGTGCGCGATAATGGTTGGAATGTTTGGCGAGGTGTAAATTAGAGAGATAGAGAGGCTGGAAAAGATATATATGTTCCTCCTCATGATCATCAACGACCAAAGGACCTAGGTTGGCCAGAAGGAAACCAAACCGAGCAAATGCTCAAAAGGATATTCAACAAGGTTGAAGGGTCCGACAAAGAATTAAAGGAATTGAAAAATGACTTGTCCACTTTATCGCATACGATAACTTCTGATTCGATATCTATCAAGTAGTTGGAGGCCCAATTGTGCTAGATTTCTATTCATGTCAATCTGAGGGAAAAAGAAATGTTGCCTAGTGACACCGTCCCAAATCCCAAAAATGAATAATGAGGAAATAAGAAATATATCATGCCATGATGTTGACAAGGCGCATCTTGGGAGGCAACCCAAGTCTTTACTTTTATTTTATTAATTTCAATAAGGTGTGTTGTGAGTGCAGGTTGAAAAGAAGTCAAAGTGTTGCAAAGGGAACATTAGGCGATGTGAAAACCATCACGACAATCCGCCGAAGGTGTTGTGTGGACTCAGTCATGTCCACCTTCTAAGGTAGAAAATGTTGAAAAGTGTATTGTCTATTTAGGCTATCTGAGCTTGAAAAGGTGATCTGTCTAAGTATACTATGTGGGCTACATCGAGTCCACCAAATCAGCCTTCAGGTTTGGTGTTCTTTAAGGCATATTCAGCGAGCTTTAACTCCGGTTAGCGATCCGCTGAACATGCTCGGCGACATTTGTCATGACCATCGAGTGTGTCTGGTATAAAAAGGCCAAGGGTTTTTTCAAATTCAAAAAGAATACCCTTTGCCATTTTTGAAACATTTTCTTTCTTTTTACTTCAATACCGTATTTGAGTGTGTGAGCATCCTTTGTGTGTGATTCTTGAGTACATAGAGTGCATTTTCTTGCTCGATCAGTCAACCCAACCCTAATCTCTCTTAATTTCAAGTTTTACTTCTTTTTTAGGTTGGTTTTCGATTCCCATCTTACATTTTAAGCCTTAAATTGTGTTCTTTGTATGGGAATTAGACCATGTGATGCATGTTGTTGGTTGATTCGAATGAGTAGTGCTATAATAATTGTATTGAACTGTTCCATGCATTGGTTGCTTATGTTTTTATTTATAAATAGTGAAACTTGATTGTGTTAGTTAAATATTGAAATTGAACCCTTATAATTAGTGGGTCTTTGTTAAATATGATGTGGGTGAAGTCTGAGTAGCCCAGTGTTGACGTGATTGTATGACTTTTGCCAATGATTGATAGAGTAACGACTTTCTTAAGGGAAAATCGATAATTTGAGCAATACTTTGCAATATCTGGGGGAATTTTGAGTACCCATGGGTAGATAAGAATATGGGCGAATTATAATGATGTTGGGAAACTTGATTTTGTAGTGTATGTTGGTTTTTTCTGTGAAATTAGGCACTGGGACGAACACCACCTGTTCGGCAGGCGTGTCTCAGCTTGCCAAGGCAGTTGAAGAATCGTTAAGTAAGCCTCAGCTCACTTTCTTGAGTGAATGTGTGACCTTGGGTACTGTTCCATTCGGCAAACTTGTCTTAGTTCACCGAACCCACTCGACATTTTTTTAAGTGGGAGTGGACATTACCTTGACGCTTATTTCTTTAGTTTTGCATTATCAATTTCAGTGGACTTGTCTTAGCTAGCCGAAACCAACTTGGCGAATCGCTGAGTTGGAAGTGACTCCGCTCATTGTGCCTGAATTCTTTGATGATTGTGTATGTCTGATTCGGTGATCTCATCAGAGTTCGCCCATCTTGTTATGCGGACCACTTTCTCATTAAGCGAGCCTCATGACATTTTTTGAACTGCGCTTTCAATTGAATTTGATTTCAACTGACCTTCACCAATTCTATGTTTGAATGCTTATGTCTTGCAGATTATGACTAAGACAAAAGGTAAGCAAAAAGTTTCTTCGGATAAGGAGTCAGACAAGGATTCCTCTCCTCATCCTCCTCCCCCTTCTTTGAAAAGGCATAGGGGTGTAACCATTAATGAGCCATCTGAGGCTCCTCATCCACAACAAGCCATTCCACATCCTCTTACGAGGGTGGGTAAGAGACCACGAAAGGATATTTCCACAAAAGTACAAATAAATTTTCCAAGTTGGCATCACCTCCTCAAGATCCAAGACCGGTTTCTCCTTTTCACCCTATAATAGCTCCAAGAGCCTGTAATAGGCTCAAGGCAAATAGAGAACGAACTTTTCTTGAGGAGTGAAGGCTCTCATATTATAAGTTCATGAGTTATTACCCGACCATATGGGAAACTATGAAGTTTCACCGGTTTGAACCGTTCACGAAACCCAGACAACCATATGTGCTAAAGAGGGTTAGGGAATTCTATGAAGCCTACACAAAGGAACTACCCAAAAAGGAAAGGGCACAATATGGAAACTCCTAGAAGAAGAAGAGTTATGTGGCAAAAAAGTGCCATGTGGTGCTAGTGCAATAAATGATATTCTTATTACCAAACACAACTCAACTTATAGATTCCAACTTCAGATGAAGTTCAAGTTAGATGCCCGCAAGAGTGGCTAGCACTACTTATTGCAAATTCGTATCCTCCATGGATAGCGGAAGGAGCACAAACTTAAAAGAAATACATGAATAGAGTAGGCCCTTACGAGATTGGATTCATTAGTAGCAACCTAATATCATCCCAAAAAGATTCATCCCCCAGCATCCAAAAGCAGTACTAGTGGGGTGCATCATTGATTAAATTGACCTTAATTTTGGGTCGATATTTGTGGAGGAGATGCCTATGAGGAATAGGAAAGAGAATATATCACTTCCATTCCCAGTCTTTATTACACAGTTTTGTGAGAAATCGGGAGTTCCCTTTTGAGGGAAATCTGATGTACGGGTCACACCAGCCTTTTCCAACTACATTTAGAGGATTGAGGCCGACTACTTAAAAGATGATGCGGATCGAAGGAAACTATCACCACCTAACACCACGCCCGTAGTTGATCCGGCTGCATTGGCTTTTGGGGCCACCACACCTGCTTCTTCTGTGGAGCAGGCAGGTATATATACACCTCATGATGTGCCTTTCACTTCTACTACTACTACTACTGTTGTTGTTGTGCCTGCCCCAGTTCCTACTCCTTGTCCCCCTTGACCCAAATTTTAATTTATCCAACGAGTAGTCTTTCTTGGTCAGTGAATGTTAGGACCGCGAGGGTTGAGAAGGACATGCACAAGCTGATTGGTAGGGAAATTGAAGGAGCGATGACCCTTTTGAGGGATAGGGTGACCCTTTGTGAGGAGTTGGTTGAGTAACGCGAGGTGAGGTTGGATAACATCACTACTTATTAGAGGCCTAAAAGAAGGCCAAGGGTAGTTTCAGTATGCTTGACACCATGAGAGGTAAGTATAGTGCCTTGAGGGCACATGCAGACCAGCTGAGGTCTACAGATATATCGATGATATGGGGTGAGGCTACCCTACCTTATGCACCTACCTCCATCCCACTAATGATGCCTAGCAACGAGCCACCTCCAAGTGTGTAACATAGTGGGATAGATGAAAGAGTTGTTATTGATGAGGGTGCTGATAATGATGAGAGGGCCAACGATTATTTGGCTGAGGAGACAGATGCAAACGAGATGAGGAGAGAGGAGTATGTGCATGGAATTACACAGATGCTCACTAAGTTGCATGACACTGAAAAAGATGATTGTCCAAGCTACTTAGCAGAGATCCCTTCGGGAGACGTCCTTAGTTGGCACCAATGGAGTATCTTAAGACTCCATCTGTCACGCCCCGAGACTACCCCCGAGACGCGGACACGGGACCTAGGACCACAAGTGATCCCAAGCTAACCCTGCTGGCATGATCATGAACATACTAAAGATAATACACTGATGCGGAAGCTAAATCATAAACAAAATGAAAAGATGGGGAATACCCATATACTAGAACTGAGATATATGAAAACTGATGAGTTTAATACAAAGAAGTTATTAACTCAAAACTAAGCTGAATCTATCTATGTCTGAAAATAGCCTCTAACTATCTAG